>CM076582.1:253117769-253210622 GCA_034641835.2 Pinus albicaulis
CATTTTGTTGTTGGGCCTTTTTTTTCATGTTTTTTGAGTCTTTTTGGGCTAGAGTTCCCGTTTTGAGGTAATAGTTCCCGTTTGATCAGTAACTATGTTTTTTCCCTCCTTATAAATGCGCCTCTAATTTGTTGTGTTGTATGTTGATCTGAAAACTTAGAGAAGACATTATCTTAATATTTCTGATTTATTGTTTACTCTCTTTAAGCTTGAATATCATTTGATGGTAAAGTTGTACTCTTTAATGCACAAAGTTTATGTATTAAAAAGGTAAATTTAGAAATTATTTCAGTTTTCATTTTGTGTTTTCAAGTTAGATATTGTTTTCAAGTTTTCACAATTCTAATTTTATTGCAATGTGGCAGACAGATCGTGGCAGTACAAGAAAAACCCCAGGACAGTCAAACAAATAAAAATTTCAGTTTCATATTAGTTTCTTTATCTTTAAATTTATTTTTTTATATATATTTCATGCTTATTATTATTTCATAATGTGGCAGGATGATCGTGGAAGGGGCCAGTCGAGGAACATGTAAAGTTTCAGCCTTGCTCTATCTTCAGGTATTTTAGTTCTTTACATAATTGAAATAATGTTAATTTTATTCAAATATGCAGACGCCTGGCCATGGTGCGCGTGATTATTCCCTCAACGAGGAAGAGTTGTCTTCATCCCCATGTTCATTGGTGTCACTGCGAAAAAAGGTGCTAAAAGAAACCAAGGAACTTGAGCGTTTGGTAGACATTGTGCCTCAAACACCTGAATTAGGAAAAATGATAAGACAATTTATGACCCAACTAGAAAAATATAAGGTAATAACAAAAAATCAAAAGGATATTTTTATTGTTCTGCATGAGATCAATTGTGATAGGTTGATTTTTAATTTTTACATTAACTAAACTAACAAAAAAAGTCTTTTATGTAGCATTTTCTGGGACCTGATGTCCCCGGTGTTGGTGGTAGTGAGACACAAAGGCAAGATATTCCCGAGGAACCTTCTTGTACACCTTCTAATCCTTTAGGTAGCAGCTAAGAAACACACCCACAAGAAGACACATATCCAATCACTGAATGTGTTGGCAGTGATAAGGCTGGTATGGCCAACTTTATTATTGCATTTCCTGGAGCTACACGTGTCACCTCCATGGGGACCATTCTAGACATGTTTTCGGTGAAAAATGAAGGTGTTCCCATAAATCAAGTACAACTCCCAGGTAAGTTTTAATATTTTAACTCTTTCATGTACTCTATCTAAAACATATTTTATCATGATTATTATTTTTAAATTAATGATAATATATTTTTCTGTGTAGAAAACAATGATTTCAACAGGGCCTTGGAGAGCAAGGCATTGGTAATTTTTAGCCCAACCATAGACACAAGGTGGAATTCCAAGAATTCCAACCTGAAAAAGAACTTCTAGATTATCTAGAAGGCATTTTTGGGCTGGACACATTTGATAGAACAACAATCGCTCAGGCAGTTGGAAAATATCTGAAATATACCCGGGACACCTATAGGACACACTTGCAAATTAACTCTAGATACGAGCATCCTCTAATAGTTCTAGAGAGGGAGTGGAGAGCACTCATCGATGATGGAAAAGAGAAAAAGGTGAAGAAATAAGGAAAACTACTAGCTGGACCCACAAGGTAAATTACAACTTTAATTCAATAGCTTTAATTTTCCCTATGTCTAAAATAAAAGTGTGCTACATAACTGACTCTAAGATTTTGATGATAGGTCGCCTGACACCTCGAAGGAAACCAAATCTAGGATTGAAAAAAAAATCCATCACAAGTTAGGCCAGGGCGGTTACTTGAAATTAGCCGTAATAATTGTAAGTAGCTAAACATCTTATAATTAATTGTATCGCCTTCCAACATTTTTGTAATCCCATCAAATAACATTAAAAATACATAATCATATGTAATGTAGGTGACGAATTTGGAATGGAAACCACAAAGGAAGACATAGAAATCGCTTTCCATTCCGGCTATCAAGCCTAGTTGAACGTCGTAGAAGCTTGGGACAGGTCCCAAGATCCAGAATGCTTGATAAGGTAAAAAGTTAGCCTTTCAATATGTTTGTTTTAGTCCATAAATTTAATGTCTAACAATTTTTTTTAAATTAGGGGAGCAACACTTTCAACGAGCCAAATAACCCAGTTGTAGAGCAGTGCGTTGAGAGTGAAATATTTCCAGAAGTACATGGTCCTCATGTGCAACCTGATCATTCCAGAGGGGACCAGACCAGAAATGCCACTATCAGTAAGGGCCATGATGGTAATTAATTTCTACTTATAATTTTCTCTAATTATACCTTGAGGGTTGTGTCCTTATAAAATTTTTTGTTTAAATGATAGAGAATGTTGTACTTGAGCATCCTACCACCAGAGAGGAACACAAGGCAACAATTCCAACGGTGACAACTGGTGCACTAGGTAAATAATTTCATTGCAATTTGTTTATTATTAATATTACCGAACTACTTCAATGATATTTAAAAACTGACAATTAAAATGTAATCATTATTTGTTTTTGTAGGCGATGCCCCGTCACTACATGAGACCAGACATCGCAAGTATGTAACTAGGTCAGCTATGCGGGAAAGGAACAAAATAGAAGTAGAGAACAATGATGTTGATGATGTAGTTAGGAGCTTTAGAGGTAGGAATAAGAAAAAGAAAATTTGATAATGTAAAATATTTTATTATTATAAGACAAATGTTACCATACTTGGAGCCTTTTTTTCGTTATATAAAAACTCATTTATCATACTATTTTTATGCCAAGCACTTTCAATGTTTTCTTGCATACTTTTTGTTGCATTTCTTTTTAATTAGTTATTGATTTTTTTTCCTTCTCATGAAAGTAAAAAATGAAATATAGATTGGGTATTTGGGAATTGAGAGTGATGTGGGGGGGCATTGGAGCGATTTAATCTTGGAGCAAACTTCCCTTGATCCACCATAGTAGCAAAAAAGTCACTGTTGACTTAGTTGCTATTATTTCAAATCGTGGGAGGCTTGTTCCAAGTTCAGGCGACTCCGATAAATTGTTATTGAAACAAATAGGAGCTTATTCAGGTATGTTTTGAAATTGTCAACATATGTTCTAAAATTATCATAAGAATACATCATAGAGTTAAAAATACTACAAATATTACTTGTATTTATTGTATAGATAATTATGGATTTTGAATGACTTGGCAACGTAGGTACAAATCCTCTTGCATCATGAGAAATACAACTTGTCAACCAGGATCATGTCCAGGATCTTTTTACTTGTGTGCTTGACTAGGTTTTTAGTGTCACATGTTGTAAGTTCCTTTACAATTCATAATTCAAGATGAATCTTGTTCATGATTATTATCTAGTTTTTTGTATGTGTTTTTTCCTCTATTTGATTGTAAGTTTGAACATGCTTTTAAATATTGAAACTTTTTTTGTTTTTATACTATTTTTATACTTACTTGTTCTAGTTATGGTGATATAACCACCATTGTATCGTATCCATATTATCTCATTCTGTTGGGTTGTAGTTACGTACAAAGGAAATCCAACCAATTCCAATTCCCTCACATTCTAGTTACAAGGACCATTGGAATAATTGGCATGTACCATGTTGGCTCAATTTTTTGGCCATATTCATTAAAGTAGTCCAAGAGTACATCATCATATTTTGGGAACAAGAAGCGTGTTATTGGTGACATGCATGTGAAAAAATATCGATCTCTTGCATGATATTTTCCACCCTGGGCTCTAGTACCAAATTGCGCAATTGGAGCAAGGAGTTTAATGTTGTTACTTCCAACAAAATCTTGTGCCATCCCAATAATTGTGCTAGCAAGAATTTGCTCACCATGATGGTAAGCAGAATACTATGAGACATATCTCGAGAATTGAGCAACCTTTGCTTGAGTAACAAAACTTCTCTTGAAAGATAAAAAAAAATATTTTCCTTTGCCGTGGTTTCAAACCATTAACCATGGATGGGATGGATATTTGCAAATCAGCCATGGAAAATAGGATCAATTCATTGTTTACAAAGTTGATGTACTTAATAAGTGTGTCAGTCTGGTCCAAATATGTTCCTAGCTCAAAATGTCTTAGCCAGTTCTTTCTGACCTTTATTTTCTTCTTGCTGAAGGCCAATTCAATTGCATCTCCATCTTCCTCATTTATCCACATGAAGCATTTTTTATGTTTGTTCAAATTTTTAAAATTTTATTTCCCCTCTTTAGAAGTACTTATACCGAGACCTTTATAGTACTTTATGATCCATCATGATGCTGATGCACCCAGATATTCTCTCCATGATTCATACTCAGGAATGGTATAGAAAGACAATACGCATCCATTTTTACAAGTTTCCTTGAAAATAGGAGTAATTAATTCAACAAGAAATGAAGGAATCTTGAGTAGAGATGTCCAGAAAGAGTATATGAAGTTGAAGTCCACCCATGATAATATGTTCTCAACAACTCCACATTTATCAACTTTCTTCAAAAACTCTTGAGAGAGTTCACACCTTGAACCAAAGTTGTTCTGACGAGTTGTCAATGTCTCCTTGGTTTGGGATTTAAATTCAGGATTGTTAATCAAAGAATTGACAAAGATCCATAAATGATTCTTTATCATGTGTGCTTTCACCGCAGTTGTCTTGTTCTTCTTATTTACAATGTTCATCACATGGGTTGTTATCTGGTTTACTACTAAATCAATGTGGGAACCACCTTGAATGGTAGTTATTCCATTAACAAAGTTGAGGTACTGGTGTCTGTACATCATGTCTTTTCTATGTGGATAGTTACTTAATTACTTCTGCAATCAGTAGTGAACTTAGAAAACCAAGTGAATCTTGGGAGGTCCCCTATCATTGTCTGGAGTTAGAATGTTGTGGTGCTCTTGAGGATTTATTTGAAATTTGTACCATTGATATTTTGTTACCATTTGTTGCACATGGTCACGATTTTGATCAAAACCTGATCCTTTTCTCTATTTTTTTCTTTTGGATGAAAGGTTCGATGGATATTAACAGATCAGAGAAGCTTTTAAGAACTACTTAGGGTTTGAGATGTGATCAGTTGAAAATGTTGGTGAAATTTAGACGAGATATAATGAGCAAAGGGTGATAAATATCTATGTTGATTTAAGGATTAAGCTTAGAATTAAGCTATGATGGCTAAATAGTTGAATCTGTAATGTCTTGAATTTCCAAAGACAATGTCATGCAGTTCATGAATTGCAAATCAAGTGTGGAATGACACTCCCAATAATGGGTGCATGTGGAGGCTACCATCTCAATTGACAACAGCCCAGGTCTTGCACTCTACAAACGGTTTCAATATAAGAAGGTTCAGTTAATATTCATCAGCCTAGGTCTTGCAATCCTTTCTCATACCTTCCGCTACTCAAGATAGAAGGTTCACTCCTTGGGCACTGGGAATTTGATAATTTTGAAAATTTGGCATCAATATTGAGGAGTTGATACCAATTTATTGTGGACCAAAGGTAGATCAAGATGAGAAAATCTGAATAAATTTTTTATCTGAGTTAAAGAAACCCAAAACTTGATCTTGAAACATGATGTGCTCAACACTATGTTACATTAATACAATCCAAGCTTATGTATTTCCTCTACTTCTGCTCGAGAAGGCCTATTTTTCAAGGCACTATCATTACCCTATTTTAGCTTCATTCTAATATGTTCATGAGTTTCCTTCAGGATTTTTGTAAAACTATGAGCATCACACTCTTTTTATTCTTTGTTTCTTACAACTTGAGAAAATCAACACCTTTTGGAGGCCCACCATAAAGTTACTCCCTAAAATGAACTTTTGTTGATATATCTATTCATTAAATTAATATAAATGAATTCAGTTTGAGATAAAGTCAAATCCCATTGACCAATTGTGTTGTCCGATAGTGGATATGGTTAAAATGGCACATGGTTTGGTAGCACATATGTTAGAATGCATCCACTACTTCATTCCATATCATCTATGTGTTTGTCATTGAATCAAAGTAACGAAATATTGTAATAAAGTATTGGAAATTACCTTTTATATATTTTTGCAGGTTTATGAAACACATGCTGAAGTAGCTCTAGAGGTTGGAGACATGCTCGAATACAACCAGGTATGAATTATTGTGTCATGTAATTTTTACCTGCTGCTTTTGTATCTTTTCTTTCTTTGTAGTTGATGGACATTTTTTTACTTTTTTACTTTTTGTTAGGGAATTAGTGTCTTGTTTCAAACAAAGTCCACATTTTGGTAACCATGTTCAAACAAAATAAGTGTGTCTAGATTCTATATCATATCCTTTCTGATTCCATCTGCTATTTGCAAAGCCATCTAAAAAATGTTTTATCTTCTTTAATTTTCTGTCTTAATGCCTCTAGGATTAGCCATAGGATTATTTTTGAGAGTTATGCCTTCTCTTCTTATAGTTATCTTTTGCCTCTACTTATGAATGTCACCATCATTCTGTGACTACTATAAGATACTTTGCATTGTCTTTGCTCATAGTGGCTAAGACGAGTCTCATTGTTTTAGTTAAGACAACTGAGTCAGTGTAGTGATATAATTTGAACACAAGGGAACTTCTTGGCTTAGTAGAAGTCATGTTATTGGAACATTTAATAGTCTTATATATGAAAAGAACCCACGTGAAAGATGGAAAAAATGACTAAAATCTGCATTATCGGGCCTAATAGTTAAAACTTAAATTAGATCTGGGATGTGTTATTTTCCCTTTTTAATTAACTATATACATTGTTATGGTACAATGTCAGTCACAACTTCAAGGGATATATGCTGAAGACATTGAGGGTTGTCGACATGAATTTGTAGCTTACAAGTTATTATATAGTTGTCTGAATCTAGGAAACACTAGTCATCTTTCATCTTCAATGGCAGGGTATGTATGATACGATTGGCATAAAGTAGTTCAAAGATGTTTTCTTGATTAAATACAATTTTACAATAATCTTATTTTCCTAAAATAGAATTTCTTGGTTTTTTATATCACAAAACTCTGGTATGCTTCCCATTTATTCGCTCTTTTTGGTAGCTTGGTTTAACTTTAACCACTCACGTCAGCATTGGTCTAAATGGATCACTATTCTATGAGCCTTGTTGTTTTAAGCTTGTATTTTGTTACTTTTTTTTCTCCACTTAAGTAATCATGTTTATTCTTGGTTCTAATGCATGCATTGTGTTCTAGAAAGACAATCATCTTTTAGATTGAATAATTCTTTAGGTTTACAAACAAAACGGATGCGACACAGAATTTCTAGTAGTACAATAGATTGATGTTTAATGGCTTCTATATTAATGGGAGCCTTCTCTGGCATAGATATGAGAAATTTCATCTTTAGAACACATTCAATCATCAATTTGATTTCAAATAACTCACTATCATTTACCATGAATGATTTTAGTACTGTACCCTATAAAGGACATTTATATAGAATGATATAATATTGCAATATTTATCATGAATTCATATAAATGAAGTAGCAGTGAATTCGATAGGATGCCCTATGTTGGGGCATGATCTCCTGCCAACCTCCTCTCCATTATTCTCCTTGTCATTAGTGTTTATCGTGAATTCATTATCCATGGTTACATGAAAACATGTTGGAACAAACACTTTGTATCCTCATAAAGCTCAATGTTGGTGCTTTTACAGTGCTGCAGTCTTCTTTGATTTTTATGCAATTTAGGATTTAATTTTTCTCTCTGTTTGTGATATGGTCAAATTTCTATCACATGATTTCTTTTTCTTCGTTTCCTCTAAGACAAGATTGTCCTCTAGTTCAATGTCTAGGTTTTATCTGCTTGAGAGGCCACTTTGTTTTGTTATTTTGTTATTTGTTCTTTTGCTAGTTTAGCTTCTTTCTTTTCATCTCTCCTTTTCAGGAGATGCCTTGGGTACCCCCACATTGCTATGTTTTCTTGATGTATGTTAAGTTTTTAACTATGTAGTGTGTACATATTATTTCTTTCTTTCTTCTTCCATTTAATGCAAACACTGTCTTTTGATACTTTCGTCGAGTATGCCTCTAATATCATCCTGTTACCCTGGGAAATCTACCAAGAAGGTATTGAGTATTTTTTTCGAGTGTATTTTTCAAACATATTGAGTGAGAATATTTGATGAGTTGTATGGCCTTCTATCTGAAGGAAAATGTTAAATTTACAGTGTTGAAAGAATTGAACATGCCCTTGCAACAAAGGAAAAAACTAATGGAAGGAGTGCTTATGATAAAACAATATTATATCCATGGAATATATATTCAATCAACATATAGATGCAAAGATGATGGGATTTTAGTCATCAACCAAGTGTAATATTCCAAAATTGGAACAGCTCAGCAAGCCTGCTGAAATAACGCACTTCTGAGAATTGTATGCACAGAAATGAGTTTACAACTCCTGGATCCCTTAGATCAGCTCTTCCAAGATCTAAATCCAAAAGGAGAGAAAAAACAAATCAAACTAGGTGGGTTAAAAAAATCTCCCACAAACTAGTCTAGCTGAAAAACACCCAAAGAGAGGGGTTGCAGCTATGAGCAAAAGGACTGCTTCAGAAATAATGCAGATCCACTGAAGAAAAGCAGTAGGATGATATGGAGGTTCAGAAATCAGATATATAATAGCAAGTCAGATGTATATTACATCCCATACATTGTACAAGAGAAAGCATAAGACTATATAGGAAAAATCCTCAGAAATGAGGTGCTACAGCCATGGAAAAAGTCTGCATAAACTCAACAGTGTTATTTTATTGGGGCTGAAGTAATAGTATATAATCACTCAAATCTAGAGCAGATATTTACATAAAAATATAGATCTAATTCAGATCTGTGTACAAGAAGAGCTCATCTATACATTCCCCTTGGGGTTTTGTGCAAATCATGAAGCACAGAGAGTAGATCTGAGATCTAGAGTTGCAGATTTGTAGAAATGTTTAGAAATTTATGAAGCATACAATAGGATAGAATATCAGATCTAGAACTAACATGGATTGGATGTCCAATCCATGGATCACCACAGTGAGAGGAAGAATCCTAACACCGTATATCTCTCCTCCAAAATGTAGACAATACACCCTGCAACTACAAACTTGCAAATAATGTTGTCCAGGGAGAGAGACTACGCTGTAGGCTCTGATAATTCTTTGGCCTGATTCCAAGGTCTGGATCTGAAACTCAATCAGCTAATGCACTCTTCCAGGAGGTTAAAAGACACACTTACAAAGAAGAGGCACTAGTAAAGTCTAAATCTAAGTAGATCTAGTGTTCCACTTGCTGCAGCTTACATGGACAGCTCAAGCCAAAATAGGACTACGTTGTATATGCAATATGTGGCTTGGCCAAATGCTAGATAGTGGACAAGATGAACAAAGCTCCTCCAAGAGCTGCTCAAGGAAGGAGGTGGGATTCCTAAACAGGAAAACCCCCAATGTGGAATGTCTAAGCCGAAAATACCTTCAGAAATAATAATCTTCAACAACCCTTTCATTCTGCTCTCCTCTTCCTTTTATAAGATTGGATTCTTGTAAAACCCTAAACCACTTCATTAGTTTAGCACCTTTCACATGTAGAACCTCTATCTAGAATAGCGTTGTGCCTCAAGGAGGTTCAATGTATCTAGACTACGTTAATGATTTGGTCAATGTTGACCCAATCTCATGGTTTAAACCCATTCACACCTGCAAGATTTTATTTATATGGCCCAGATATGTCTCTTTTCACATAGGCATTTAATTATTTTGTATTTTTAGGAGTTTTACATGTCCTCCTTTACATTTTATTCATAAATATGAAATGCAAAACAAAATAAGGCCAAATAGAATATTCCCATTAGCTTGGGCTAATTGGGAATATTACAGTCCTCCCCTCCAATATGTTGCTTGTCCTCAAGCAACTGATAAGGTTAGAGCTGTAAAATCTCCCCTTCTTCTCTTGTGGCTCCCTCATCCATTAGTCTCCACCATTGCTCCAGATTTTTTGCAATAGTTCTGTCTTCCAATGGTTCCTCCTCAATGTGCAAGTTGGCCCTTGGTGAATAAACCTAATGGCTCTCATCATGAAAGAATGGAAAGTTTTTATGGAAACCTTCTTGCTGATCCATGGCCTCCTCAAGATATAAGTGATGAAAATCATGGGGAATTCCATTTTTCATGAAAAACTCCCATCTCCATGCTATCATCCAAATGAAGTGGATCACCTCCCAGCTTCACAATCCATAGAAAAAATCCTCCCCAATACATATGAGAGGCATGTTTCCAACAAAAATATGGCTCACTATACAAAGAGACAAGTGATCTATCATAGTGACCATACAACATCTCATGCTCCTATTGAAGCATGCAGTGCAAAAAGAGTGGGGAACTCCTCTCCCCAAGGACACATCCCACCCATGTGCCTCTCCTCTTACTATGTTCGCAAGAGTAAGAACATTTCCAACATATGGAATCATGATAAGAAACATGCTAGCTTCCATGTATGATAAAGGAGAAGGAAGAGGTTCCCTCATGTGCAACCAGTGCAGTTTGACCCTTAACTTCCATAGAATAGGAGATGACAAGGGCCCCCCCCCAACACTCGTTTGCTGCCCCATCCCTCTTGAATGCTTGGAGAAGGTGCATCATAGTTGGTGTAAAAGAATCACACCATGAAGAATATAATAACTTCCCAAGATCCTCCAAGGAATGACCTACATCATCATAGTTCATGGCCTTGAGTGGCCCATGAGACCCATCATAAATAGTGCCCCCTCTTGCCACAATGTCCTACAAATGAGTGTTAGAAAAATATAAGCATATAGGAGATACATCATAATATTCAGAAAGACAATTCCCTCTATATACTTGTTTTACATCAGTGAGGTAACTCATGGATGAGTTCCCTCTCACACTCAATGAGTGAGGAGATGTGAATGATGGCTCTTCCCAAGAGATATGTTCCTCCCTCTCTAACAGATAGTCCATGCACTTCTTCATATGAGAGTGCACCTCTTCCTTGAAACCTTCCCATATGGATCCACCTAAGATAGTATGATATGCTCTAATCAACCCAGTGGGTTTGGAAAGCAGGATCTCATAGGTTGCATTTAGTAGTCTCTCCTTGAGATTGGAGTCTCTAACCAAAAGGATAAGGTTATAGAAATAAATGACTCCATCAACTACCTTAAACCTCCCATCCACTACCTCCCCATCAAGAACCCCACATGTGAAAAGGTCTTTGGAGTATTCCATCATGAGTTGGGAATCCAAATAAGGATCCAGGCTTCCCAAGAATGACAGTGTTGTAGAGGCCTGAAATACAGCACCTATCATGTCATGGCTCTCCTCTTTGACATGTATGATGTCAAAATCACATGTTGGAGCATTATAATCTTCCCTTTGCTGCCTCCTTTATAGCTAATCTTGCCCAAGACAAGATTGAAGTAGATGGAAATCAACTTTCCCTCGGAAAGTCTCTATCTTCCAATACTTCCTTAATTTGGCCCATGCATGCAAGAGAGTCAACATCCTCTTGTCATGTTCAGAAAACTATTTTATGAATGAAGGTACCATGGGTTGCCCCAAAGATATGGAGTTTCCATGTGTCCTCATGTCCATGCCATCATAAACTTCTTATTCATCCTTCCTCGGTGCAGAAAACTAAGTGGAATATAGCAATGCCCCTTTCAGGAAATTGCTCACCTCTCTTCTGAATTCATGAGAGATTCTCTGCGTTGTGCTAGCTTCTCCTAAGGCTCCCTCCTTAGCCAAGTATGCAAATGCTTCCCATAGTTGAGAGAACCCTTTAGTTTTCCTCCAATCAAGAGGTGCTTGAGGTGCTTTTGTTGTGATTGCGTTATCATCTCCTGCCTTCCCCTCCTCTTCAATAGTTGAAGTTGCCTCATCATCAATAAAAGACCTTAGATCTTGGTCATCTATTGAAGGAGGAATCTTCATGCCTTCCTCTTGAGAAGAGATCCCTTCATCCAATTGAGATCTTTCCTTTGGAAAGGCATCAAACAAACTTACACATTCTTCCATGGTTTTTAGAAATGGAGTTGCATTCATAGACCCTTCCAACTCATGCAAAATATTTGCTTGATATGGTTTAATAGTTTCAATAGAAGATGTTACACATGAAGCTTCATCAAACCTTTCCACTAATATTTCAATAAAATTTGCATAATTAGGTGTTTTTGCATTTCTTAAGGAAAAGGACTCAAACAACCACCAAGCATATGCTTCACCTTCAAAATGTAGTTCTGCCACTTTGATGGCTTCAATTTCTGAAACTTGATTTTGATGCACAAATTTTCTTAGCTCCTCCACCCAAACCCTAACTGGACATTCAGGTGATCCATAAAAAGTAGATAGATAGAATCTACCCATTTCATGATGCTTCTCCTCTGTGCCTCTGTCCTCCTTGATCTTACAGAACCTTTGGAAGTTCAAGTTATCTTTGAACTCCTTAGATTGAGCTTCATATTCCAGCAAATATTCACCAAGAGTCCCCTTCTTGGTCACACCTCCTTTCTTCCCCTTCATGAAGAAATCACTGACAGAGCGTTGAATGTTTGGTGATATGAATGAGTGCACATATCCATGAGATGAGGATTTAGAACTTTCCTCATGTATATATCTTGTAGTTCTGGTTGAGGGATCTTCTTGCTCTTCCCTCCTCATTTCTTTGATGTATTTTCTGATACCTTGCAGAGCTTGAGATAGAAGTTTTGTGAACCTCTTCTCTCCAGACAACAAGGGTTTAATCTAGTTTCTCTTGCAGATCTCCTCCTCCTCATGAGAATACTCCATGCTACTTGAAGCTCACAGGCTGAGCCAAGATGGCAGCTCTGATACCACTGTAATATTCCAAAATTGGAACAGCTCAGCAAGACTGTTGAAATAACGCAATTTTGAGAATTCTATGCACAAAAATTATTTTTCAGCTCTTGGATCCCTTAGATCAGCTCATCCAAGATCTAAATCCAAAAGAAGAGCAAAAAAAAATCAAACTATGTGGGTTAAGCAGATCTCCCACAAACTAGTCTAGCTGAAAAACACCCAAAGAGAGGGGTTGCAGCTATGTGCAAAAGGTCTGCTTCAGAAATAACATAGATCCACTGAATCAAAGTAGTAGGCTGATATGGAGTTTCAAAAATAATATTTATAACACAAAATCAGATGTATATTACATCCCATACATTGTACAAGAGAAAGCACAAGACTATACAGGAAAAACCCTCAGAGATGAGGTGCTACAACCATGGAAAAAGTCTGCATAAACTCAACAACATTATTTTGTTGGGGCTGAAGCAAAAATATATAATCACTTAGATATAGAGCAGATATGTACATAAAAATATAGATCTAATTCAGATCTATGTACAAGAAGAGCTCATCTATACATTCCCCTTGGGTTTTGTGCAAATCATGAAGCACAGAGAGTAGATCTGAGATCTAGAGTTGCAGATCTGCAGAAATTTTCAGAAATTTCTAAAGAATACAGTAGGAAAATAGATAAGATCTAGAAATAACATGGATTGGATGGAAAATCCATGGATCACCACAGTGAGAGGAAGAATCCTAACACCGGAGATCTCTCCTCCAAATGCAGACAAAACACCTTGCAACTGCAAACTTTCCAATAACGTTGTCCAGGGAGATAGACTACACTGTAGGCTTTGAGAATGCTTTGGCCTGATGCCAAGTTCTGGATCTGAAGCTCAATCAGCTAATGCACTCTTCCAGGAGGTTAAAAGACACACTCACTGAGAAGAGGCACTAGTAAAGTCTAGATCTAAGTAGATCTAGTGTTCCACTTGCTGCTGCTTACATGGATAGCTTAAGCCTAAATAGGGCTCTGTTGTAGTTGTAAGATGTGGCTTGGCCAAATGCCGAATAGTGGAAAAGACAAACAAGGCTCCTCCAAGAGCTGCTCAAGGAAGGAGGTGGGATTCCTAAACAGGAAAACCCCCAATGTGGAATGTATAAGCAGACAATGCCTTCAGAAATAATAATCTTCAACAACCCTTTCATGTTGCTCTCCTCTTCCTTTTATAAGATTGGAGTCTTGTCAAACCCTAAACCACTTCATTAGTTTAGCCCCTTTCACATGTAGAACGTCTATCTAGAACAACGTTGTGCCTCAAGGAGGTTCAATGTATCTAGACTGCGCTGTTGATTTGGTCAATGCTAACCTAGTCTCATGGTTTAAACCCATTCACACCTGCAAGAGTTTATTTATATGGCCCAGATATGTCTCTTTTCACATAGGCATTGATTTATTTTTTATTTTCAGGAGTTTTACATGTCCTCCTTTACATTTTATTCATCAATATGAAATGCAAAATAAAATAAGGCCAAATAGAATATTCCCATTATCTTGGGCTAATTGGGAATATTAGACCAAGACAAGGGTGGTGGAGGAAAGGATACAAAAGTTTTCAAGAATGAAGATGCAAGAGGGAGAACTTGAAATTATGTTAAGGGGTGTTTTAATTGTTGCAAATTAGGGCATTTTGAAAAGGATTGTAATAAAAAAATGTGTTTGAATTCATGAAGTAATATGTGCTACCGAACCATGTGCCACAAATATTTTACTTTAGAGTATGTTAGACTGTATCCACTACCTTAAAATGGAATATGTTAGAATATTTTTGTCTGGTATTGGATATGTTATACTATGCACTTGATAGATTTTAGGTTAAAATGGATTTTTTTAGTTTAAATAACAGACCTTTTTCTTTTTCTTGAGCCTGTTCTTTCATTTGTCAATGAAATGAGAGATGGTCCCTAATTTGAATGGGCTCCCATGAGAATAAGAGTTAATTGTGATGTAAAAGAGTATAGGATATTTTCCATCCTCTTGTATTGTCTAAGTTGTTGTAAGGGTTTTGACACATGGCTAGATTAAGCCGGAGTCACGATTATATGAGGGTAGTTAGTTGGGATTGATCCAAAATGACCATATTATGACTCCTTCTAGCAATCCATTGACTCTATTCAATAAAATATTAAACTAATAGGGTGACCTAAATTGACACATGGCATGTACAAATTCAGTAGGTGGATTTTCAGTCAATAAGTGATATGAGCAGAGATTGAGCAAGATAAGAAATGAACATAACTCACATAACTCCTTTAGTGACGGATGTGATATTATAAACTTTGAATGAATGTGCATGGAGGATGAGGTTCCTAAAATACAAAGAAGACATCTCCTCATTAGTTCCATGTTACCTCTTACTAATACCACATGCAATGTTACACTTAGGATGTGTCATGTGGCCTTTTTAATTGTAATGTTACATGCAGAGTGTTACAATTACAATTTGTCAGTTAACTGTATCTATTCCCTTTATTTTAGGGATGAGTTGGAATGATTAAACTACTCTCTAATTTGAATTGAAATTGTGATTTTATTTGAGCCTGATATTATCAATTATTTATGTATCATATGTACACTGCATTGTAACTTCTGGGATCTTGAGACTGCTATTGGCAGCTTTAGATTTTTAGCTTCAACTAGACATACAGTATGTTACATTTAATTTGAGTTTTTGTTTTCCTACAATGATGGTAGTTGTATCTATGTCTAATTCATGTTGTATTTCTATGCAATTGATTGTTCTGGGAAATTTTTCATAGGTGTATGATGTAACCAAATTTTTGAAGGACCATCCTCGTGGAGGTGAAGTGCTAATCTCAGCAATTGGTATTGTATCCTTTCTAAAACCATTGTTCTTAAATGCTATTTACTATTAAAATAAGAAGCATATTTACAAGTCAAAATGTTGCACTAAGTGATAGATCTGCATGCCATAGCAGTGGTACCAAGCATAGGATTTATTTTTATCAAGGTGTTGTTGAATGAAATCCCAAAGGCATGGTTATGAAGTTGATCACCCTGTTGCAGCAACTTAGCTAAAGGATTAATTTCACAAGCCCACTTTCTCTTGCTGACAGGAAACATCTATCAAAAAAATATATTTAGTGTATTTAAAAAGAACTGAACTTAGCATACCCCTTGCACGCATGCAAGCAAGCTCTATATTCTGTTATATATACTCTACTTATTAGATGACAAAATGACACCTTTCTTACATGATTTATTTTCTAGTGCATGCATGCATATTTTCTTTATAACCGATAATATGTTACCTATTAAATCCTCTCTATAAGGATCACCAACAGATCATCTATCTACTTGACCCCTTAGCTGTTCGCGTGGTGTGAAATCTATAACATATATGCACATAACACCCAATTATTTATCACATATCATTTTTGACATCCATATAACCTTCTTCTTTTTCTAAGTTAAGCTACTTCTATTATATCATATACAACAAAAAATTACAGGTCTCTTCTTGTGGATTTGAGATGTCCAATCCAGAGGGAAGTTTCAAGAGTTTTCCACCAAGAGTTGGACTGCCCCACTTGGGGAAACCAATCCTTAAAAACTAGAGAGTAATTTCTGCTCGTAGCGGGAAACCAACAGATTTAGTTATCAAAAAACATATATCCCATAGAAGAAAATTCCTAAACATGACCATGATGCTGAGAAATAAAAAATTGAGCCTAAGGAGAACCTGCATTCTTGTTGCTGGAGGTTCGTACCTCTTCCATAATTCTACACACGTAACCCCCATCCTCTATCTCCTTGCTCAGCGCGTGGCCAGAGGGTTGAGGACGTGGCGATTTTGGGATGCCGAGATTAGCCACGAAGGCATCAAGCTACTTGGGCTGGTCTGAATTACCTTCAGCGTCCTGGTCTAAGCTGCTGCCATCGCTGTTGCCGGTGGTGTCATTGGATTCTTTTCTCCCGATGGAGGTGCTCTACACTGGGAGGGCCTTCATCTTTTGGGGGATGAAAGCAGGCTTAGGAGGAATGGTGGATTTGCACGGCCTTTTCTTGCTGTGGGAGATGGAAGGAAGCGAAGCAGGGCCAAGGAGCTGCAAAGAGAGCCGAGCATTCAAATTGACAGGGGGGTGCTATTGAGCTCATTCTAGCTGATGGAAAGGTTCAGGTCACAGCCCTGGGAGAGTGACATCGGAGGATGGGAAGGCTGGCCACGTCCCCCAGCTCTTCTGCACCTCATTCTGTGCCACCGAGGCATTATTTTCCAAGGAGCCGAGTCACCGGACCAGGTGGGGGCCCAAGCAAGCTCCGAGGGAGAAAAAATTCCAGAACAAAGGCTAGGCTTGGTCAAATGAAGGCCTTGGACTAGAGGAAGAGGAAGAATAACGAAGATATGCACAGAGATCAGGATGGAGGGCTGAAGTGAGGACGAGAGGGCTGAGGTGCCGGGGTTAAAGGCCATGGAAATCAACGTAAATGCAATGCAGGGCTAGTACGTCGAGGAGAGGGTGGCAGAGGGTGAGTTAATGGCGCCCTCACGCCAATATTTAACATGGTTCTTCTTCCCAGAAGTGGTCACGTGGAGCCGCCGTGTGTCTCTCCACATGGCTACCCGATGGCACACTCGTTTACTGGCTAGCACCTACATCCAGGGGGAGCAGATATTTGTGCACCAATTGAGTGCATTCATGTTTGAGTGCTTCATCATCCAAGGAGGAGAGAGTGCTAGAACTGAGAGGAGAATTTTGTGAGACTCCCTTGTTGGCTAGAAGATCAACAACCTTATTGGCAGTTCTCCTAATGTGCTTGAAGTCGATCCCTGAGTGGTTGTGAGTCCATTGCTTCAGAAGAGTGTTTTATGAGGCCAGACGCCAGCTCTTGGATAGTTTCGTGGCCGAAGATCTGGCTTGAAGTCGAGTAGCCATTTCAATGATGATTTGGGAGTCACCCTCGATCTCCAAGGGGAAGAAATTATTGTCTTGGGCTAGAAGGAGCCCTTGGAGCATGCCCTCGAGTTCAACAGAGTTTTTTGTTTCCCAGCCTATAGAGCCAAATAAGGCCAGGAGCACATTTCCATTAGAATTTTTGAAAATGCCACCAAACCCCACATCTCTCAGGTTCCCTTTGGAAGCCCCATAAAAATTGATCTTGAAGAGCCCAGGCGGCAGAGGAGACCAAGAACTAGGGGAGAAAGGGGTTTGGTTTGAAGGGGAATCAAGGATAGGGAAAGAGTGGAGCTTGAGATTATAATTGGCCCAAATAATTTTTCCCCCCGGATGGCTGGGGAGGTCAGAATCCTACCAACGATGGAGGGCTAAGGTCTCTTGGAGATTGCAGCAGATGGAGTTCCAAAGGATGTCAGGAGGGGTGCTCAGATCCTTGAATATTCTGCGGTTACACTCTTTCTAGATGGTCCAAAGGATGTGCCCTAGGAGAATAGTCCAAAGTGCATTGAGAATGTCACAAGACATCCATATAACCTTATGGATTCCAGTTTGAAACTTTCAACCATATTCCAATTTCCCACAGAGAGAGCGGGGCACTGAACAACCTGGGTGTGGGTGTTGCGGGCAATGTTACCCTAAGGTCTTGGGTTGATAAACCTTCATAGATCAGGGGAATGTAATCATAAGAAGGACTGAATTGACCAACTTCTATGCTTTAAACTAGAAACTAAAGGTTGCAGACCTTACCCATTTATCCTTCAGTTGTAGTCAATCCCGCGGGGTGCAAACCCCCTAAAACTCTTTGTGCTCCACAACCCGCAAATTAGCAAAGAACAAGCACAAAAACCTAGTTGCAAAACATATATATGTTCTAGATGTTAGTGAAAATCATACATAATCTCATCAAAAAAATAATAAATGAACTATTTGAGGTCATTACACATGTATAAGAGATAAATGACACGTAAACATTAGGAACAAGATGACACTTATTTCAATGATAACATGTACAATAAAAAAATGTGGAGAGATCTCCTGAAATCCATGGCCTCGAGCTTACTTTCCTATGGATCCATCCAGACCTAGCCTCAAAAAACTTATTCCAAGAAAAGTGCACAATGGATGTCACATAGGATGAGTGAGCATCTCAAGGAAACAAGGGTTTCCTAAAAAATTTGAGAAGTGCAGGAGGCACAGGGGAAATATCAGACTTGGGTATGGCTCTAAAAAAGTATAATATATATAACTATCTCTTTTCCTCCCTTAGGCCATTCCCTTGAGGGGCTTTTATACTCCCTCAAATTAGTTTTTTCAGTTGTGGAACAGTTAGGCCATGGGATGGGGTAGTTAAGTTATAGGAACAACCATAAACCCTACCTCAAAAGTAGGGAAATTATATATCTTTTAATGTTTAAAATAGCATACGCGGTTCTTGCGTGTATACGCAGAAAAGTCTGGGCAGAGTCGAGTATGGGTTTTGAGAAAGTGTTTTTTGAGAAACATGACCAAGTTTGAATGGAAGGGGTTCCCAAGGCCAATGAAAAATTCATAAATTATATAATGGTGATAAATGATGCTATAACAGATGCCCCCTAATATATGAGGTTAGAAGGGGTACATGATGGCCAAAATGTATTATGTATATAGGAAGAACCTTGCGAGGACTTTGCCAAATTTCAACCTGCCAAAAAATTAGTGATAGAAATCAGAAAGATAGCTCATGTATGAGGCGAGCATACCCATGCTTAGTGAAAGAAAATCATGTCTACATATGAAGTATGGAGTGAATCCAATATGTATACAAGTATAGCTGAAATGTGAAGTAAATAGTGAATCATCTGATCACTGCCCAAAAGTACAAGTCAAAATCATGTCCAAGTATCACATATAGAAGAGTGATCAATGATGCTGCAAAGATATCTGATCACTAAAGTCACAACTGAATCTCCAAGTACCAAATCATAAGTGGTGGAAAAAATGGTACAACACGCAACTCAAGATCCAACATATAAGATGCTATTGTGATGAAAATACAACATATAAGGGTGGATGGTGTCACTAGCAGAAAAATGAAGGAGTTGTCAAAGTGAACCAAAGCGTGTTGATACAAACTCGAGGTCTTCACTGATCACTATGGCACAATTCTACACAATGGGAATAAATTAACTGAAGTCGACCATGTGAGAAATCATTTTATTACCGATCATTGATGTATATCGTTAACAAACGCGAGACAACCCACTGATAATGATGATGAGTGTCAAGGTGCCCCAGTACAATATAGCAAGTGCGAATGAATGAGTTGAAGTCGAACACTTGAAAGAATCTATCAATTAGGAGGAAATGATGTATCTTCATTGTCGATATTGAAGAGTCTACCACTGATGACTGCAAACCCTAAGGTACTGACAAAAGGAATCTAGACCTTATTCCCAGAGCAATGAGTCAGAGTCGATGGGAAAATATCTATTGGAAGGAAGGCATTAAGGCATCCCACATCAGTCCAGTGTAAGTGTAACTCGCAGGGCAAGATTTAGAAGGAATCAGATGAAGTAAAGTGAAGTAACCAACCCGAAATACGTTCCCGACATGCACAAGATGAAGCTAGCGCATAGATGAAACCCTATGAACTAACCAATAATGAAATATGACAAAGAGGTGACATATCCACTGATAGGGTCAAATGGAAATCAAGGTATTACACGAATCCCAGGTGTGATAGTGTAAGTTGAAGTCAAACACAAGGGAAACCACTCAGTCAAAGACCCATGATGTTGATCAAATGCTAAGCACAAGGTCACCTATCAATGATGTAAATAAGGCCAAGGTGCAGCTCTAGGTTTTTGCTTAGATAAATATGTCGTAGTTGATAAGAGTGAAACCTGCCAGCAAGAAGTAAGTGGAGACCTTCTCAAAACGGCACAAGAAAAGTGTAATATTCCTAAATTAGCACGCAACTAATTGGAATATTAAATTTTGATTTTTGCTCTTAGATAGAGGAATAAGAGGGTATGGAGACCCAAAAATATCCTTAGTAGGAATAAAGAAACTCCTAGTGTTAATGGAGGTAATATTAAAAGTTGGATTGAAGATACTTAGGTGTGAAAAGGGGATGGAGCATGAATACTGGGTCAAATTTGACCAAATCAACAACATTGTTATGGAGGAGTGGAATTCATGGTGGGACTGCACAGTTTTGGAGGGAGATTGAATGCATTGAATTAGTGACCTAATTGAGTGGGGAAAAGGGTGAGGAAGCTCATCACTTATATAAGGAAGAGGATGGTAGCCATAGGGAGTTATGTTTGATATAATTATTTTGATATGGTTTGTTTAGACTTATTGCTCTCTTCAGCTGTTTAGCTAAGATTGTATGTCTTGTTTAGCACAAGGTGTTCCTAGTCGGGAATCCCACCTCTTTCCTTGAGAGGCCTCTTGGAAGAGTATTGCACTACATTTTCCACTATCCAGCATCAGGCCAAGCTACATCTTTGTTTTACAATGCAGTTTCTGTAGTGCATTGCATTGTGTTTTAGGGTGCAATAGTGGAGAGTTGATTTGGGTCACTTCCTTGCTTGATTTCAGTTGGAGAAAATTTTCCTTCCATTGGGAGGCTAGCAAAGAGGGCCCTTGAACCTTATTTCATCATCCAACATCATGCTAAGGTACTGCTATCAATTTCAATGTAGTTTTCTAAATAAACTGCATTATTTCAGTGTGTAGTTGCAGTAGAGGGTTTGGAGCCCTAGTTTGGGGAGATAGATTTTCAGTGAGGGGATCAATCTCTCATTTGGATAATATATAGGAAGCTTTTTTCATAAATTTCCATATTATATGAACAACATCCTATCATCTATCTAGTTGTAGAGATTATTCATCCTTAGGGCCATATTTTTATTTCTACATTTTTGTGTCTTTGAGGAAACCATTTCTAGGTTATCTTGGAAATGTGCTTTAGAGCTTAGATCTATGTTCCAAACATTATTTGAGCCATAAAACTTCATATATATCCATTGAAATTATTCAGCAGCAGTTACATCTAAAATATTGCGTTGTCATAGTCTTGGGTATTTGATGTGTAGCCATGTTCTTCAAATTTCATGTACATGTCCTCTTGAGGCTTGTTTTTCCTACTTGAGTGATTATTTCCTCAATAACTTGTATATATTTTTCTGCTATGATTTTAATATGATGGCTATATGATATTATTAAATTTTATGTGTTGATTTACTTTGCTATTTCCAGTTTTATGCACTATATTCCGGCTTTTCCCATTTGGGAATATTACAGTGGTACCAGAGAATAAAATTGGCTCAGCCTGTGGATCTTAGCCATTATGCTATCAAGAAAATAAGAAGAAGGAGAA
Organism: Pinus albicaulis; assembly: GCA_034641835.2. Taxonomy (NCBI): domain Eukaryota; kingdom Viridiplantae; phylum Streptophyta; class Pinopsida; order Pinales; family Pinaceae; genus Pinus; species Pinus albicaulis. The sequence goes on from CM076582.1 coordinate 253,139,961, forward strand.
AGAGTTTAGAATGAGGGAAAGAATGAGTTTTATCTCATCTTTTTTCAGATCTAAGAGGGACCTCACCAAGGAGGCCAAGCAAGGAAAGGTGCAGAAAAACAATGAAACCACATTAGGGTTTCAAGATGAGGAAGGTCCATGTACTTCCTATCAACAAAAAGAAGAACCGGTATTGTATAAAGCTCCAAAGAAACATGTTATGGCCTTTCCTTTTGAAGGAAAATACAAGAGACATGGAGATGGAGGGAACTTATATCATGAGGTTCTAAGTGAGTATCTTGTAGAATATAAGTCTCAACCTAGAGCTTTGAAGGAGAATCTAACTCTCCCACAATTCATTCAGCTCAAAGAATAAAGAAGACCTTGCAGCAATAGATTTTTATTATCTACATTTGATGGGTCATCTACATGCACAACAAGAGCTTGGGGAATGAATCTAGATGCATTATTCCTACTACCTCTAGTGGTAGAAAGAGAAGACGTTGAGATTGCAGTGCTGCACCTTGAGGGTGAAGCAAAAATTTGGTGGTTAAACCATGTTTTTCATGCAAGAGTGACTACATATGCAGATTTTACTCAAAGGTTGATCAAGAAGTTTGACAAGAAGAAATCAGAGGAGAATGAAATTCCACCACCACTTGCTGCAAGAGCAATAGCATTAGGAGAAAGACATTACGGGAATTTTGAGGTCTAAAATGGGCCTCCTAAGAAAATTATAAACTAATAGTGGAAAAAATAAAATAAGATTTGATTACATCATCAAATTTTAGAGGGAAAAAAAAAACTACTTTTTTCAACTCATATTTTCAACTTATCTCCCGACTTTTTTACTCACATTTCGAGTGGGAGTACTCGTTGGATGCAAAATTTAATTCCTCATCCAAGGAGTACCCATGTTGCATACTTTTGATGGGTCCTGCTACACGAAAAATGAGAAATACATGAAAAACGTGATTGTAATCACGTTTTTTATGTATTTCTCATTTTCCGTGTAGGAGGGTCCATCGAAATTATGCAACATGGGTACTCCTTGGATGAGGAATTAAATTTTGCATCCGATGAGTACTGCTTGAAATTTGAGAAAAAGCATTGGGAGATAAGTTGAAAATACGAGATGAAAAATTAGTTTTATTATTTTATTAATTTTTAATCTTTTTACCCTTTCACTTAAAAAATGGTGAATCATCCCCCATGGTTGACATAATCATATTGAATCCTATTAGCTCTTATAAAGTTTATTTTTGTTGTACATTTTTCTTAGGAGGCCTATTTTAGACCTCAAAATTCCCCTAATGACACTTGCACCTTTGCAAAGTGGTCTTGATCTCTTGACATTTAGAGTCCCATGCATTATTCTGGAGAAGCATGAGGAGGAGAAGACTTGTACCAGCGCTGATGCAGCCATAGAGGAGAAATCATCATCATCAGTAGTTGGGGAAGTCATCACACCGGAGGAAGGAACCCTTTTAGCAATACAATATGTTCCCAAGCTTTACCAATGTATGCACATATTTCCATTTCCTATTGTTTCAGCACATCATATGGAGGATTATGGAAACATGCTATCAGGGAAAATGCATCACCTAGGTTCAAAGCACATTGTTGATTTTGGGTAGCAGACTATCACTGCGCTGAGGACCCTTGATTTTTTCAAGAAGGAGATATACAGTCATCCTGGTTATTCATTGTTGAGATGCACATAACTCTTGGGGTTGGAGTGTAGATTTTTGGAGGATAGGATGAGTATTATCCTAAACAATGCAATGAAGAACCATATGTTCAACATTGAGCATGATCTTAAGACATTAGATGCACCATCATGGAGATCAAAAATTCTATCAATGATAAATAGTGATGATTTGGGGGCCCAACTAATATTGAGACATTCTGATGACCAACACACTTTTGTAGTAGTGGATAGGTAGATGATTGATGAGAGACATATTATCTTTCATTTTTGTGATGGATCTTTCTTGATGAGTATTTCATAGCTCAATGAGAAGATTTTGCCTTCAACATACTTGGATCCTTCTGGATTCAACATGGTCATTGATGAGTGGTATTCATTTGGAGATCTCTAGGAGATTGTACTTCAACATCCCATGAAGTACAAAGATAGAAATCTGATTTGGGAGGATGGTATTCTCCATTGGAGAAATACCCATTGGGAACATGATAGTAGACACTCACCATTGGTTGGTTGGGTGATGTTGATGAGAAAGAGGATGGAAAGCCACTTGCAGATATATGACACAGGGCAACGGGAGGCTGGAAAGCCACTTGCAGATATATGACATAGGGAAGAAGGAGGCAAGGCTGCGTTGGCTACTCCTAAAAGAGTTTGGCCATCATGTAGCATATGCTTTTCCAAAGGGTTTGCTAATGGTTGGGACCTGGCATGGCACTTCCATCATATGGAAGCAAGGAGTTTTGGTTTATTGGGGTGATGTGATATATTTCATGTCAACCATCATGTTTTTTCTCCATAGTTTATATGGTGATGGTGTGGGGAGGCAACAAGAGTCGTTGTTTCTTTGGAAGCTCTTGCGAGAGTATGGGCTGGTTTTCTCCCATACTTTGCATGATGTTGCAGGAGTAGATGATGGCACTATCATGGTGCAAAGGGGATACTCCTTATCCTTGGATTATCGGGAGGTACTTCCACTTTGGAAGGAATCTCCCATATATAACATCATTATGGTAGATGACTTTGACATTTGGCATGTCAAAGAATGGAGCTATGAGATGACAAGAGCCTTATTACAAAGGCCAACAACGCTGTCACTTGGGAGCTTGGGTTTTTTGATGGAGTGTTTCTACGATCACTTCACATATGATGCACTTGATGGAAAAGTAGAATATGAGAGTGATGGAGTAGTGGATGGAGACATCTATGCAATGTTCCCAAATTGGGATTGCACAACAAGCTTGGAAAAATAACGCACTCCTTGGGAGATTTATGTACAGAAATGGGTTTGCAGCCCTTGGATCCCTTAGATCATTAGATCCGGGGTCTAGATCCAGAAGGGGAGAAAAAACAAATCAAAATAGGTGTGGTAAACAGGTCTCCCACAACCTAGTCTAGCTCGAAAACACCCTACAAGAGGGGCTGCAGCTATGCACAACAAGCAGCTTCAGGAATAACGCAGTATTTGAAAATTTAATAAGGAGGCCATCAAATAGAATTAAAAAATGAATGTAAAACAACAAATCGGAAGTAAATTGAAGCTCTTTAAATATACAGTAAGTTACATGAGACAGGAGAGCAAGATAGCTTCAGAAAAGAGAGCTGCAACATGTATATATCAGTATAAATGGCTCAACAACGTTATTTTCAGGAGCTGTAGCAGCTGCATATTACAACTCAGATCTAGGATAGATCTGTGGAAAAAACATCATATCTATATCATATCTCTAAACTATATATTTTTCTCTACAAGATCCCCTTGGGGTTTTGACCAAAACATGTATAAATAAGAGTAGATCTAAGATACAAGTTGTAGATCTGTAAAATGTTGTAGTAATTTTTGAATATTACATTTCATTACAATAGATCAGATCTAAATATAACATGTATCAGCAAGCTAATCCATGGATCACCTAAGTGGAAGGAAACTCCAGCACTAGAGATCTCTAATCAAAATAGTGATCAAAACACCAGAAAGAACCTCATATCAAAATAACGCATTCCATCAATGGGAAAAATGTTGTAGCTCAAATGAAATATATATCCACTACCAAATTTCAAATCTAAAGTAAAAAAAAAAGAGGCACTCTTCTAGGAGGTTAAAAGACACACTCCATGAGAGGAGGCTCCTAAAATACACTAGATCTCTGCAGATCTAGACTCCCACTTGTTGCAGCTTGCAAGAGCAGCAAAACCCTCAATGTATTAGTGCTGCAATTGAAAGTAAAGCTTGGACTCAAGCCTGATAGTGGATCAATTCATCCAATACTCCTCCAAGAATCCTCAAAGGAAGAGGTGAAATCCCTGCATAGGAATTCCAGGAACAATTCTCCACTAAACAGCAGAGAATAGTATTTGTCTAAGAAGAAAAAATACTCAAGAATATGATCAATCAACAACCTTCTCTTGCTGCCTTCCCTCTCCTTTTATAAGATGAGAGCCTTTGCAAACCCTAAACCACCTTGATGAGTTATCTCTTTCACATGAGGGGCCTCCTTCTAAAACTGTGCTGTCCCTTTAGGAGATGCATTGAACCTAGACAACGTTGTAGATTTGGTCAAGGTTGACCTAGTCTCACAGCTCAAACCCCTTTCACACCTGCGAGTGATTATTTACATGGCCCTGATTTAACTGTGTTCACATGGGCATTGATTTATTTAGTCTTCTTAGGAGTTTTACATGTCCTCCTTTATTCATTTATTCATGCAACAAAAAATAAAATAAAAAATAAATATTCCTCTTAGCTAAGGCTAAGTAGGAATATTACAGTCCTCCCCTCCAAAATGTTTCTTGTACTCAAGCAACTGATAGGGTAAGAGCTGTAGTACTTCTCCTCCTTCATTGTTGGCATCATCAAGGATAAAATCTTCATCATAACCCAAGTGCTCAGCAAGCCAAAGCATCATGAATTTCTCCTCCAAGGCCAACATAATATGTGCATAGTCCATCCCTTCAGGAGTGAGAAACTCAACACAAATAAACATGGGTGGGGAAATGCTACATCTAAAACATGTATCATGAAGTACAAGTTGGAGTTCCAAACCATGTGGTACATACACACTTCCCATCCTCTGTCCATACAATCCCATAAACAATACAACTATATCATCAATGTATGGAAGCAAGACTACATATATGCAAACTGAAATCTGAACTTGAGGAGGTGGGTCAAAATACCACATGTGATGCCAGCGCAATTCACCTCTTGTCTTCATTCGATCATAGTGTGGTAGGTGGAATTCCCACCACACTTTTTCTGCATAAATCACCTTAACATGGCTGAAGGTGTTCCATAAGTTTTGTGCCTTTGGGAAGAACCCATCATGATAAGGGATCTCCCTTTGCACATCAAGGGAGTGGCCAAGTTCAGAATTTTCATTGGCCCCCAAAAAACTATGAAATCCATATGATCTCTCACTCCCTTTAGGAGTCATATCCTATAAAAACATGGCAAATGAATGTAATAGATCAGAAAATACAACCTTTTTATCATGATCAAACCCCTTACCATCATAGTCCTTCACACACATGGAGTTGTGAATGAGCATTCCCTTCTTCTCAAGAAAAGGAAGAGCTGGCTGAGATGACTCTTGCAAAGAGTCCATTGGCTTCCCCAATCCTCCATAGCTATTGCACTCTTGAAAGTGATGATGTAAGTCCTCTCTCATGCCTTCCCAATCAAAACTCTTCATGATCAGGGAATAGATCTTCATTGAATACATATAGCTGAGGAAGAATTATTGATAGGCTCCTTGTAGGATCTTTTGCTTGAGCTTGGAGGCTCTAGCCAACAATACCTTACCATGATAATATATGACCCCTCCTTGGACTGAGTAGCCCTCTCTTTGATGCATGCCATCTAGTATCATACCTATGTGGAGATATTTGGAATACTCTACAAGCAGTTGATATTTCCAATAAAGATCCACATTGCTCAACAATGACAGCACTGCTGATACATCCATGGAAGTGCTTGTCATGTTGCTGATTTCTCTTTTGACATTACACATGCCAAAATGGTGGGTTGGAGGGCTGACCCTCCCATTCCTCTCTTCCCATAGCGCAGGTTCAGAAAAGTGAGAGGGAGATAGTGAATCAGTAAGAAGATATGCCTCATTCTTGGCCTGTCCCAAGCCTCCCAGCATTATAACTTGGTCTCGTATTGCTCCAATCCTTTCTGGATATAGAATTGGAGCAGCACTTTGTGGAAACTTTCCCACAAGATCTAAATCTTATGGCATTCCAGGTGGCTTTCCATGACATAAGAATGTCCCTTGCAGCATCCTCATGAGCATGAGAGAAGGAACTGTGAGATCCCTGCTTCCACTGCTTAAATCCATCTTTGTTGTTTGTGTGGAAACATTAGGTGAAGGATAATTGTGCATGCCTTGAATCATTTGTGGTTTCCCACTCTTCAAGTCCACCCACTCCATTTGCAAAGCTTTCCAATCAATGGTAACCTTCCCCAAGGTAAACAACCATTGGACACCCAAGATGATGTTGGTGTCTGGTATGTCAACTACAAATAAGCGATCCACCGAGGTGTAGGATCCCATAGTGACAGAGAGTGATGGAACATATTGCATGCACTGTGTGGTCCTATCGTCCAGAACCAAAACAGAAAACCCCTCAAAAGTATCAGTGGTGATTCCTCTCTTTTGCACAAGGTGAGACTCAATAAAGTTGTGGGTTGCCCCACTGTCAATCAGTACATATACTCTTTGATTCATAACTAAACCTTGTACTCTTAGGGTCAAGTACTTAGGCACTCCTCTCAAAGAGGCAAGAGTCTCACTAGTTGGAGCAAAGGCTCCTTTCCCATCTCTGGTGGGTGTTTGTTCTTCCTCATCATCATCATCATCACTGTGGCCCCTCCTAGGTTCCTCATCATCATCTTCCTCCTAAAAATCAGAGAAGACTTCTATGTAGTGTGCTCTTCCAGCAGCACACCTATGTCCTAGTACCCATGGCTCTTAGCAAGTGAAGCACAACTTCTTCTTCCTCAATTCCCTCCTGAGATCAACATCAAGAGGCTTCTTCAAAGAGCTCTCCTTGGGAGGAGAAAATTTTCCTTCCTTCCCCTTAGAGGAGTGAGGGGCCTTGCTTTGGAAAGTTGCATTTGCTTTTGGCAAGGCATCTTGGAGATCTCTCGCTCTCTCAATGGCATCATGCAAAGTGACGGTCTTAGTAGATTTAACCAACCCATGCAAAGGTTCCTACAAGCCATCAATTAACATGTAGACTCTCCTTGCCACAGATAGATCAGGAACCATGACTGATAATATCAGAAACTCAGATATATAAGTCTCTGGATCTCCTGACTGCTTCGGCTTTGCAAGGCTTATGAAGGGTGCTTTGGGATCCTTTCTGTCAAACCTCTCCACCAGTATCCTAGTGAACTTAGCATATATAGTCACATTGATGTGTCCCAATGTAGATAATCCATGGAACCACCAATTGTGTGCTTCACCTTCAAAGTGCAGCGCTGCAATCTTGATGGCTTCAACTTCAGAGACTTTGTTCAACTAGAAATAGATATCCAACTTTTCTACCCATGCCTTGGTGGAACTGGAGGATGATCCATCAAACTTGGGAAAAATGAATCTTCCCATAGTATGGTGTCTACCATGGAAGATACCACCATCTCTATACTGCTGCCCTGGTCTTCTTCTGTCCTTGAGGTGAAAAAAGCCTTGGAAACTCAAGCTATCCTTGAATCTCTAACTCTGAGAGTCATACTCCACAAAATAATCTTCAAGAGAAGCTTGCTCATGTGGTCCTTCATTCTCAATATCCAAGAAGGTAGGCATAGTGGAGCGTTGTGAAGCTTGTGGGGCTAGTAGCAAATTCATTGGTTGACCAGTCCCATGATGAGACATATCTGAGATTTCTCCCAACTAAATCTCGCAGGAGATTCCCTCATTATTTCCACCCTCATCTCTTTGATCTCCTTGGAAATATCTTTCATGGTCTCCAAAATATTTTTTTCAAACTTCTTTGCTTCTTTATCATTCACAGTTTCAGGGGCTTTCCCCTTGTCTTGACCCTTGTTAGGATCATTAGTAGTGTAGTCATACTTTTTATGACTTCTATTTTGGTACCTCTTCTACCTCTTAGTAAGAGGATCATCTTCTTCTGAATACAGCATGACTGGTGCTCCAAGGCAAGCACAGGCTATGCCAAGAAAGGAGCTCTGATACCATTGTAATGTTCCCAAATTGGGATTGCACAGCAAGCTTGAAAAAATAACACACTCATTGGGAGATTGATGCATAGAAATGGGTTTGAAGCCCTTCGATCCCTTAGATCAGCAGATCTGGTGTCTAGATCCAGAAGGGGAGAAAAAAAAATCAAACTAGGTGTGGTAAACATGTCTCCCACAACCTAGTCTAGCTCAAAAACACCCTACAAGAGGGGCTGCAGCTATGCACAACAAGCAGCTTCAGGAATAACACAGTATTTGAAAATTTAAGCAGGAGGCCATCAAATATAATTAATAAATTAATGTACATCAGAAAATTAGAAGTAAAGTGAAGCTCTTTCAATATACAGTAAGTTACATGAGACAAGAGAGAAATATAGCTTCAGAAAAGAGAGCTGCAACATGTATATATCAGCAGAAATGGCTCAACAACGTTATTTTCAGGAGCTGTAGCAGCTGCATATTACAACTCATATCTAGGATAGATATGTGGACAAAACATCAGATCTATATCAAATCTGGAAACTAGATATTTTTCTCTACAAGATCCCCTTGGGGTTTTGACCAAAACATATATAAATAAGAGTAGATCTGAGATACAAGTTGTAGATCTATAAAATGCTACAGTAATTTCTGAATATTACATTTCATTACAATAGATCAGATCTAAATAGAACATGGATCAGCAAGCTAATCCATGGATCACCTAAGTGGAAGGCAAAGCCTAGCACTAGAGATCTATAATCAAAACAATGATCAAAACACCAGAAAGAACCTCATATCAAAATAACACAGTCCATCAATGGGAACAACATTGTAGCTAAAATGACATAGATGGCCACTGCAAAATTGCAAATCTAAAGTAAAAACAAAAGAGGCACTCTTCCAGGAGGTTAAAAGACAGACTCCATGAGAAGAGGCTCCCAAAATACATTAGATCTCTGCAGATTTGGACTCCCACTTGCTACATCTTGCAAAAGAAGCAAAACCCTCAATGGATCAGTGTTGCAATTGAAAGTAGAGCTTGGCCTCAAGCCTGATAGTGTATCAATTCAACCAATACTCCTCCAAGAATCCTCAAAGGAAGAGGTTAAATCCCTACATAGGAATTCCAGGAACAATTCTCCACTAAACAACAAAGAATAGTATTTGTCTAAGCAGAAAAAACACTCAAGAATATGATCAATCAACAACATTCTCTTGCTGCCTTCCCTCTCCTTTTATAAGATGAGAGCCTTTGCAAACCCTAAACCACCTTTATGAGTTAGCTCTTTTCACATGAGGGGCCTCCTTCTAAAATTGCACTGTCCCTTTAGGAGATGCATTGAACCTAGAAAACACTGTAGATTTGGTCAAGGTTGACCCAGTCTCACAGCTCAAAACCCTTTCACACCTACAAGTGATTATTTGCATGGCCCTGATTTAACTGTGTTCACATGGGCATTAATTTATTTAGTCTTCTTAGGAGTTTTACATGTCCTCCTTTATTCATTTATTCATTAAACAGAAAATAAAACAAAAAATGAATATTCCTCTTAGCTTAGGCTAAGTAGGAATATTACAATCTATTACCATAAAATGATCTTCTTGACTTGGATCTCCAAGCATAAGAAGAAGGTTTTGCATGTAGCACATGGTTCATCCCTCTTCATAGAAATATGTAATACCACTATGGAGGGCTCATTCATGGATATTATTATCATCTTACTCTCATTACATGGTAAGAGTTGTGTTTTCACACGTATTGATTATCTAACACAGTATTTTCATTCTCTTTCCATTTCTATACAGTTCATTTCTCTTCAAGAGGGAAAGCCTCTATTTGGGCTTCATGGTCAATTTGGGACCAACCTCAGTGATGGGGATGGCCATTTATTGCATGGATTTGGGAAAATATTATACTATTATTTCTATGCTTAGTTGATACATAATGCCATTTTCTATTTACTAGTAGATGAGATGACATGCACAACTAGCAATTTGTTGGGAGACAACTTGCCATATCATGTTCTGAAACTGCAGTTAGTAAAACTGCATTGTGACTACTTGGGAGACTGTTGGTACCTTCCAACACTATGTAAAATATTCAGTACCTCTCTCATTTTTATTCCATATGATGATAATTTCATATTCACTTTATATGGGATGGTATGGGCAAGAACCAAAGAGTAGGTCTTTGAGGATCCAATTTCCCTTTTGCTTCATGAAGGAAACATTATTGCAGCGCAAATTCAACAGCAGCTCTACACTTATCATAAGTGGAGAGAGAGATAATGTGGGATGGAAAATTTGATCCATCACGTTCAGCTATGTAGCCCACCTACTTTGCAAGAGCTTAAGGTGGAGGAGTTTCTCGATCACTTACCATTTTGGAGGGTGACTCATTTTGTGTGGATGATAGCTTGTGGATGGGGGCTTCACATGGGGATGATGATTCCCAATATATTTCATATTCCATGCCTCAATAAGGCCTCTAGAAAACATATTTTTTCCTCCATGGGTATTTCACTTTTTCATGATGATAGCTATTTGGGAGTATCACCAAAAGCTAACTTGCATACTTGGGAGGAGAAACTTGGAGACTTATTGATGAGACAACATCTTGTAATTTGGAGGAAATAATCATATGAGGATGCTACATGAGGAAGAAGAGTGGCTCTTCAGTTCTATCCTTACAGTTGCTTGAGGATAAGCAACATTTGGGAGGGGAGGACTGTAATATTCCTAAATTAGCACACAACTAATTGGAATATTAAATTTTGATTTTTGCTCTTAGATACAGGAATAAGAGGGTATGGATACCCATAAATCTCCTTAGTAGGAATAAAGACACTCCTAGTGTGAATGGAGGTAATCTTAGAAGCTGGATTGAAGGCCCTTAGATGTGAAAAGGGGTTGGAGCATGAATACTTGGTCAAATTTGACCAAATCAATAGCGATGTTATGGAGGAGTGGCATTCATGGCGGGACAACGTAGTTTTGGAGGGAGAAAGAATGCATGGAAGTAGTGACCTAATTTAGTGGGGCCAAGGGTGAGGAAGCTCATCACTTATATAAGGAAGAGGATGGCAGACATAGGGGGTTATGTTTGAGATTATTATTTTCATATGGTCTATTTATACTTGTTGCTCTCTTTAGTTGTTTAGCTAAGATTGCATGCACTGTTTAGCACTGGGTGTTCCTGGTTGAGAATCCCACCTCTTTCCTTGAGAGGCCTCTTGGAAGAGTATTGCACTACATTTTCCACTATCTGACATCAGGCCAAGCTTCATCTTTATTGTACAACATAGTTTCTACAGTGTATTGCGTTGTGTTGCAGGGTGCAGCAATGGAGAGTTGATTTGGGTCACTTCTTTGCTTGATTTCAGTTAGAGGAAATTTTCCTTCCATTGGAAGGCCAACAAAGAGGGCCCTTGAACCTCATTTCATTATCCAGCATCAGGCTAAGGTACTGCTATCAGTTACAGTGTAATTTTTTGAAGAAACTGCGTTATTTCAGTGTGCAGTTGTAGGAGAGGGTTTGGAGCCCTAGTTTCGGGAGATAGATTTTCAGTGAGGGGATCAGCCTCTCATTTGGAGAATCTATAGGAGGATTTTTTCATACATTTCCAGATTAGATCAAAAACCTTTTATCATCTATCCAGTTGCAGAGATTATTCAGCCTTAGGGCCATATTTGTATTTCTACATTTTTGTGTCTTTGAGGAAACCCTTTCTGGGTTATCCTGGAAATGCGCTTGGGAGCTTAGATCTCTGCTCCCGACATCATTTGAGCCATATAACTTCATATCTATGTATTGAAATTATTCAGCAACAGTTATATTTAATAAAATTTCACTGTCATAGCCTTGGGTATTTGATGTGTAGCATTGTTCTTCATATTTCATGTACATGTCCTCTTGAGGCTTGTTTTTCAAACTTGAGTGATTATTTCCTCAAGAAATTATATAAATTTTGCTGTTATGATTTTAATATGATGGCTATATGATCTTCTTACATTTTATGTGTTGATTTACTCTACTATTTCTAGTTTTATGCACTATATTCCTGCTTTTCCCATTTGGGAATATTACATAAAGGACCAAATATCTGATGTGATAGAACAAGATACTGACAAGGTTGGGAAAGTTGACTGAAAAATGGGTCAAGAGACACTGCAGAAATTCTGACTCAGGTTAACTTCCCTTGAACAAAAGCACGACTCATGTTGACTATGGCAGCAAATGATAACTTTGTATAAGTTTTTCATGCAGGAGGCATAAAAAAACCCTCCATATGATTGGAAGAGATAACCAACCGGGGGAGTACTGACTCAAAAACAAGGTTATGGCTTCTCCTAAGTCAAAAACTAAAACCATCCCAAATGGAGAAAAGACTTAGCTTTTTTTTTCTTTTTTCAAGGGCGGCACAACTGATATTGTAGTTGCCATCAATTATGGAAGTAATATCCCGTTCCTACTCTTTTTCAAATATTTAATTTTTTTGTCTTTTTCATATTTCAAAGCCTGAAAAAGAAAAAAATAATGCCTATAGTACAATGGACAAAGTGAGTGTCGAAAAATAGATGCACTAGTTCCTAGGATAGGAACAATCCTATGCTCAATGCAAGGTGGCGAAAACTGGTAAGTGACGCTCAGTGAAATGTTCCATCCATGGGTAAAGGTGTCAAGTCGTAAAAAGGCTAAGTGATTGCATGGTTAACTTGTACAGAAATACATGGTCAAAAGAGGGCTTAAACACAAGTCCAAATGAAGCCGACTAAAGGCCAAGATAAAAAAGTAGTCAATATGCAATGCAATGATACAACTTGACAACATATGGGAGCCTCTAGGGTAAATGGCTAGAATAAAAATAGTGAGGAAGAAGAAGAATGAAGCTTCAACTCATAACACATGGTAGGACTAAAGAGGACCCCTGAGCCTACATAAAAAGCAGCATGGGCGAAAAATTCTAGCAAGGAACTAACTAGGAAGCCCATGTAAAGGATGGCTCTACCACTAAGTCATGATTAGAAAATCGACGGAGGAAATGGGTTAAGTACTCATGACATCATGGGATCGACCCTATGGCAAGTGATCAGAATGGAGGCTAGTATGCAAAAATGCAACGGAAATTGAATTCCATAACCTATATGGCAGTTCGAAATCAAATACTTTCCATGACAGGTCAGCGGTCATGGATTTGAAGGAAAACTAGGAAAATCCTAAATTCAGCAGAATGTACCTGAAAAAATACTTTCCCAATGCTTAAGAGCCAAAAGGTTAAACAACCTTAATCAGATTCAAAAAATAAGCACAAATGAAAATTGTCAAAAAATTTCAAATTCTGGGCATCAATAGATAGTTTGACTCACATTTTGATCATTTTTACATTGCAGAAGTGGAGAAGAAAGCTCTGGGGAAAAAAATCCTCTTCTCAAATCTGGAGCAACAGGCCACCAAATCACTCCAAATCAATCAGGAAATCCTTAAACTCATCCTGCTCATCAATTCCATTGTTTTTTGAAGCCAAATTTTGGATTTTTGACCGTAGGAAAGAGATCTTCATTAAAAACCTTTGTGCATACGCGGGTTTGTGTGGAGGAACCTGCGTATGATACGTGACTGTGTACAAGCGAGGCCGCATATGCGCAGAGCTAGAATTGAAACTTGTATCTAATCATTCAATTGATGATTTTTCCCAGGATGTCAATCAGTTGGAGAGAACATGAGCATATTGGAACTGATAATGAGGTGATGGAGGACCAAACATCCTTAGATATTCTTCGGAATTGCGGTTTGCTCAAATTTTTCAAAATGACGAATATGAAAAGAAATGTTTGTTTGCTTCAAATTTTGGTTGATCATTTAGAACCGGACAAAGATTATTTTATAACTTATCAGATGCTGTTATGAATAGAGGTGGAAGACACATACTTTATTATTGGACTCTCTCGAAGGGGAGACCTAGTAGACTTGCACAGAAAGCCTGTTGGAGGGCTTAACGTGGAAGATTATGTCCAATTCTATTGCGTAGACGATGCAAAGAAGGTTGGAACGCATATTCCTATAAGAGATATGAAGGATTTATACATGAATATCCTTCTCTTTACCATTGGTAGAGTAGCAGGATCAATTTCTCTACATCAAGCTTCACATACACACATGAGTTTAGCAATGAATGCTTGATTCATCTATTTGATTGGTGCACAGCCTTGCTCAGAAATATGAAAAAAAATTGACTTCAATCTCGAAGACAAAAACTAAACACTTTGGGTACGGTACAATCTTGGTGACATTATTCTTCGAGAGGGTCCCAAGGCTATGGCCCAAGGTCATCTCTACTATCAGTAGCCCAAGAGATCTAAGAATAGCTCGATGGGCAGATCTGATGAAGAGGTTGGGGGGAAGTGAGGTTCCCCTAACCACTTAGGATGATGAGTTCTTCCAATGGTGGGAAGAACAAGTCATCGCAGTGGAAGATTATCCCTATGCTGGGATGGAATTTCGTGCAGATCCTGATCTAGTCCTTCCACCGAGAGCAGCATGGGGGGCAATCGGTAAGATTGCACATTTTGATTTTTGATTATATGATTTTTTTTTTTTTCAAATTATATGGAAAATGAAATTTTTTTTTTGATAATACCAAATGACTTACAAAATTTGAATGACATGATGCAGACATGGGACCAGTTTGGCCAGAGGGGTACCAAAGGAAAAAGCACCGCAGAGGCGAGGCGGATGCTAAAGACTCCGGAAGGACCCTCCATGCAGTATAGAGAAACTTGGAGAGTTTGAATCACCAAGTGCCTATGGCCGATATCGAGGACCTACCGGAGGCTATCCAGAGGCAGGTGGTAGGGGTACCATGAAACTGGGTGCATTTATTCTACTGCGTAGCGACTGCCATTGTGTTCTATAGGAACACAAATTTTGGGCAGGGACCTCAGGAGTATATTAAATATGTGATCAGATGACTGTAATATTTTTTTATGATAGACATGATCGGGTATAAGCCCCAATTTTGTAGGACATGATGGTCCAAATTTTGTATATTTTTGAACACTCCGATCTATATATATATACATAGTGATTTATATGATGTGATGCCTCAAATGTATGATAATGAATGATGCATTTGATATATTTTTTAAAGTATTGAATGATTTATATGCCAATCAAGTGCTTGATTAGCTAATGAGTTCGCCAACCAATAATCAGATTGAGGAATATGAATGAACATAATAAAATAAAATGATTGTTGTAACAAACATACCTTAAAAAACAATCGATGTAAAAATGGGTCTCGAACGCGATATGTGTTGTTCAACTGTGAAACCACCAGCTGTGAATCCAAGTAAAATACTAACAATTCAACACCTAAAGATATTGCTTCCGAGAGTAGGTTGACCACTGTAGTGTATTCTGATACGTTGTTTGCAGAAGGACCAATGCAGACACCTCTTGAAACTAACAACTGACCTGATGGATAATGGATTACCCAAGCCGCGAAAGCCAGGTTCCAGGTATGTCTACTAGCACCATCGACGAAACCAAAGTGACTCATTTCATTCAACATTACCTGCCAAAGCAGATCAAATTCATCAAAACCACACCAAAATCGAAACACAGATATGTACAAAAGTATAATACATACAACAAATCAAGTGTTAGGCCTATTCCTAAGCATAATACTTTTTCAAATAGAGCCCATTTTTGGGCTCTCCCAACTTGTTCCCGTAAAATTCAATCAAGGCATAAGCTCCTTTCTTCAATACCTTTTTGACGATAAAGGGGCTATACCACATAGATTTGAACATGCCTGCCCCCAAGGCATCCTTCTCTTGGGAAAAAACCAAGACAAGGTCATCTTCAAAGAAAACCCTGTAGAAATTTATTAATACTGATGTATTACCGAATTCTCCTAATCTAAAAATATTTATCTTCTTGCTAAATACAGAATCCTTCCATTGTTAAACTTGCGGAAATTTAAAACTCAATTGCAAACACATGTGAATAAATTCAATCGCACATAACACAGTTGTTTAACGGGAAAGCTTAAAGATAAAAACCCCAACTATCATATATTATGTATATCAATGGAATCATGTAATAATATCATACTAATCTTAGTGCATCAAGCTCTCAGTACAATCAACAAACATTACTCACTGTCATGCAGAAATTTGCATCTCCATGCACCAATTTATTGCCTCCTGACAGCCTGCCTCCATTGCGCAATCCCTGCTGAATAAGACCTCTGAATGAATTCGAATCAGCCTTGCCTTGACTACGAAATCCTCGTTGGAAACTCCAATGTGTTTCAGAAACATTGACTGCATCACTATGGTTACAATAGATAGTCCATCTCACCCTTTCACCTATCTCTCCACTAGATCTCCACTAGAACTGACATGCACTGTAGTTAACTGCTGTAACTGTTCAGTTGTTAGTGAGTTATTAGTTGTGAATTAATTAACTAATTAATTCACTAAACTCTCACTAGTGTATCTTTAAGTTAGACTAGATACAACTAGCTCAACTGAGTTTAACTCACTTAACTGAGTTAAACTAAATAACAACTCCTGTAACTACTCTTCCAACTCTGTCATAAATTTTCCACTTCAGTTCTAATTGAATCCTCCATGCATGAGCCACCAATAACCCTAGGAATTGCGTAATTCCTTCAGCCCACTGATTTTCCAAATCTGTTCACTGAAATAAAGTGCTCTAAGAGAATAAGTTGATGTTTACTATTGGATTATTATTAAGGGTTAATAATAATCAACATGCACTATTTTTAGATTAACGATCTATAAATAGACTTCGCCCAATATTCTAAAAAAAGAATTTCATCTATTTTTCCAACTTGATCAACCATCTACAAATAGCATCTTGCAACTTATAGAATATGCTCACCATGTCCAAAAATAGACATACACCTAAAAATAGCCTGCGAGCCCCACTTAGTGAAGGTGCTTAATTTTCACTAAGCTCATCATCTTGTTGAATATCAACACTCCCTCTTAACAAGATAGGGATTATCCTTCACCCCGATTCTGCCTCTATGGTATTCGAATTTGCTCCTGCTGAGCGCCTTTATCGGAATATCTGCATCCTCATCTTCCGTAGGATTGTACTGAAGCAACATGATCTTCTGTTGCACACAATCTCTGATATGATGATATCGGATATTAATATGTTTAGATCTATCATGAAACATAGGATTAATTGAGAGTTTAATGCAACTCTAATTATCACAACGTATCACTGTAGGATCTAAATGTGAACCAAACAAATCAACTAGGATCTTTCTCATCCAGATAGCCTCACATGCAGCTTGAATTGCTACCATGTATTTTGATTCCACTGAACTGAGTGCCACAGATCTTTGTTTCCTGTTGTACCATGAAACTGCTGTAGATTTGATACTGAAAACAACTCCTGATGTGCTCTTTCTGTCTATTGGGCTTCTTTCTCAATCTGCATCCGTGAAGCCATGCAACTTCACCTCATCTGTATGTCTATACCATAGGCCATACTCATATGTGCCCCTAAGATACTTTAGGACATGCTTGCCTACCTTCCAAAAGAGCTTGGTAGGCTTAACCATCGCTTGAGAAAGTTGTTTCACCACATAGCATATGTCCGGTCTTGTATTAACTAAATACATGAGTGAACCCACCAACTGTCAATAAACAGTGGCATCCACTACCTCTACCGATGTAGCAACCTCTTTCCTCTAATTTCTTGGAAGAGGAGTGACGGCAACGAAGTCTGAAAGTCTCCATGAGGAGATTTTGGTCAACTGTAGCGTGGCTCTGTCAGAATTTCTGTTCTAAACCCCCGTTCTTTGTCCACGTGGTCTACTTTCTCTTTCTCGGAAATTTATTTATCAAATTCGTCGAATTTGATAAATAAATTTTATCCACAACCTTTGGCAATTAAATTATATAATTGAGCTTTATATCAATAACCAATGCCTTTTTGAATAAATGATTTTTTTAAATAGAGCTTTGGTTCCGGCCCCACATACGTAATTGACGGCCTAATAAAATGTGCGTACCATACCTAGTTATCTTCCGCGCATCTTCATCAATCGACTACCGTCCGATGTCCCCTTCCCAAATCAACGGCTCTCCGTGATATCACTCGGCTCCCCTAGTCAAACGATAGCGTGCGATGGCGCGCTATGACAGTAGTTTTCCGTGGGTCCACCTCGCCATGGATCGCATTCCCTATGGAATCGCTCGCAAACAGAAAATACTGCTTACTCACCCAAAAGCGGTGCGATATGGGCAACCCGGCTTGCAAATCCACTCGCTGTTTTGGTACAGTGCTTAGCCACGGTTGTAAGTCTGGTTTGCGCTATTCTTTTATCCGCTCCATTTACTAACTCAGGGTTTAATCCCGGTTCCGGACTTCAATTAACAATAAACGAATTCATCTCTTTATTAAATGGGATTCGCCATTATTAACAGACGTCGCCTACACACGGGATTTCTTCACTCGCTCGGACATTCAAGAGAAAGAAATGGACAAAGAATTACAGAGGTTTCGTGGTGACTTGATTCACCAAAATTCTGCACACAATATTAGTTCAACAGTTTTACACAAGACACTGTTCAATCACCTCACAATCAAACGAATTTCCTCACAAATAACGACTCAAGACAGTTAGATAATCAACGGGAACTGAAATTGATTTAACTGGAAGCAATTGTTAATACACATATTTTATTGAAGAAATCTCTCTCTTCCTCCCCCTCAATGCATCCGAGGAATACAACTTATATACATCAATATATGACTTTTCGGTTCCTCTCAGAGGACCGTTCTAGAAATCAAGGGTCTAATTACAAATTATTCAAATAACTAAACTGACAGATGGATCAAATCCAACTATTCGACTTCTACCAATCCTAACTAATCTAAATAAAAATAGTCAGCTGAGGTATTGACACCTAGCTGTTACAATTCAAGGATTTCGAACCCTCCTAGCCACAAGATGTGGACAAACCTCCTACATTGCTGGCTAGTGTCTAATGCCCCTGCATTAGACTCTCGAGGGCAATCTTCTTCATGGGCTCCTGTCCATGAGCTCTTCCACTGACCTGCCTATCGTCTGCAACATTCCTTCAGTCATCCAAGTGGCATCTTCCTTTGGCTTTTCCTTCGATTTGATTAAGTACTGAAAGTACTCTTGTCCTCTGGTCCTTTTGAACACTCTTTTGTCCAATATCTTCTCTGGTTGCAATGGTTGTGCTGGAGGTAGCTTCTCTTTTGACTCAATCTGTCCCTTGTCTGCTGATATTTCTTCTGCACCATCATCTTCATACTTGTACAAATCTGCAACATTAAAAATGGGATATATTCCAACATCAGGAGGTAATTCAATCTCATAAGCATTTGAGAAAACTTTCCAAGTATCTTGCACGACCCAATCTTTTTGAACTTCAATTTGTTATACTGCTTCCTTGGGAATCTCTCCTTTCTCAAGTGTGCCAAAACCAAATCTCCTACTTCAAAATGAAGTTCTTTTCTGCTCAAGTCTTCTCTGATTTTGTATTTGATGCTGCTGCCTTGTAGTTGTTGTTTCACCTATTCATGTATGGCCTGGATCTCTGAAGAAAATTCCTCACCATCTGCACTCCTTAGCTCTGACTTTCCCAGATTTCTTAACTCTGATATTCCTCTGGGGTGCATTCCATAAACAATATGAAATGGACTCTACCCTGTGCTCATGTTTGGTGAGTCATTATATGCATATTCTGCCTGGGGAAAAATATGGTCCCACTATTTGGGATGCTCTCCTGTAAGACTTCTCAAAAAATTTCCTAGACTCCTATTCACTACCTCAGTTTGTCCATCAGTATGGGGATGATAAGCTGAGATGAAACTTAGTTTGGTACCAATTTTCTTCCACAATTTCCTCCAAAAGTGACCCACAAATCTGCTGTCTCTGTCTGAAACAACACTCTTGGACAACCCATGCAATCTAACAACTTCTTTGAAAAACAAGTTAGCAACATGGGTGGCATCACTAGTTTTATAGCATGGAATAAAATGTTCCATTTTGGAGAATCTATCCACCACAACAAAGACTGCATCATTCCCTCTCGGAGTCTTGGGCAATCCTAGAACAAAATCCATACTCACCATGTCCCAAGGTCTGTCTGGAATAGGCAAGGGAGTGTACAATCCTGCATTCTGGCTCCTTCCTTTAGCATACTGACAGATTTTGCAATTCTTCACAAACTTGTCCACTTCTGCTCACATCTTGGGCCAGTAATAGAAGTGACTTAGCTGCTTATAAGTCTTATCAGTACCAAAGTGTCCAGCAAGTCCACCACTATGCTTCTCTTTGATCAAATTTTCTCTCATGGAACATTTTGGTACACACAGTTGGTTTCTTCTGAATAGTAAGTCCTCCTGCAGGAAATAATCCAGCCACTGGCTTCTATCTGTTAAAACATGGTTACTACATGCCTCAAATGCTTCCTTAAAATTTGGATCTGTTTTATACAATTCCTTGAGAAAATCAAACCCTACAACTTCAAAATTTGTTTCTTGAACAAGCATGTGCCTCCTACTCAAAGCATCAGCTACTTTATTGGCTTGGCCACTTATATTTTTCAAAACAAAATTAAAACCTTGGAGATACTCAACCCATTTAGCATGCTTATGTTTCAACTTGGGCTGTTGTACAATATACTGCAAAGCATGATTGTCAGAATATAATACAAATTCCCTGGACATCAAATAATGTCTCCACTTCTTCAGTGCTTGAACAATTGCATAGAATTCCTTCTCATAAGAGGAATACTTTCTTCTGGTGTCATTTAGCTTTTCACTGTAATAGGCTACAGGCCTATCATCCTGACTCAACACAACTCCAATGGCCTCTCCACTGGCATCACACTTTACTTGAAATGGTTTAGTAAAATCAGGCAGAATCAGAACAGGCTTCTCTGTTATCTTTTGCTTCAAAACTTTAAAGTTTCTTTCTGCCAGGGATAATTTTAAGAACCCCCCTAAATTTATATATATAAAAAATAGGCGAATCCCCATGATACATAGGAAAAATGGAAGGCGATTTTATTAACAATATAATATGTATATATAATTTTTTGGCGAATCTCTCACGAGATTATATTATCCTGTAAAATCATGGCGAATCACCAGTACAAATGGCGAATCACTACTACAAAATGGTGAATCGTTGTCTAGTGGATTTCGGAGTGTTGGTTCCAATGAAGATATGGTAATTGAACCAGGAGTAGAAGGAAGAGAACCACCGAGACCAAGCATGGCACATGGTGACTCGTGAGGGAAGTAGTTCTCGTGTAGTTTGGAAAACACGTTCTTCTAGTTCTGCTAAGCATAGTGTTGTTTGTCATGCTACTACTAGCACTGATATTGAGGTTGGAGAGGAGTTTGAGGAAAGGTAGCAGTGGTGGAGAATTATAAAGAGTACCCCATGATGGGCTCCATTTTTCCCTTTGGTATTTGTGCCTGCAAGACCTTCTATCCATTGAACCAACAATTAGCCGTTCAACCAACAATCAACTTGACTAAGTTGATTAGGTACGAGTCAACTTAGACTAATCTTCAAAACTATGTTTTGCACTATCCCATATTTATCATTACAATGCTACACAACATTGTGCATTTGCACCTAACTCTCAATAATTCTTTTCCAAGAAAAATCTATAATAAGAAAAATATTTTACTATATTCTAAAAGGTGAAGATGTCGAAATCATGCCACAAAGTGAAAGGAAATAAATATCTTTCCTCAAACCACCAAATATATAAAGAAAACAATAATGATTATAATAATAGAACTGGATCTATCGATCTATCGATATATGCATGATATGAGAACCATAAGCATTCAAGAGACTAATTTCAAACTCAACAAAATCCTCTAAACAAGCAGCAAACAAACCACTAAAAATTTCAAAGATATCAAGGCTAGACATTAACACAATTTCATGTACTTGAATAAGCCCATTGTTGCTTAGCGTTAGACTTCTTAAATTAGTTCTTTATCATTTAATACTATGACACTATCTATGTGAAAAGAAATAGGTCCTAACTTCATCAAATCTGATTTCATTTCCAATCAAAGATCAAAACTAGCTTCGTTTCCAATACCAATATAAAATCACACATTTTCCAAATATCAATAATTATTTTGCAAGAAAATATAAAACTCGAAACTCAGCAAAATTCCCCAAACACAAGCAACATATATACCATTAAAATTTTCTAAGATGTCAAAGCTAGACATCAAGGTAGTTTCATGTACTTGAATGAGCCCATTGATGCTTTGCATTAGTCTTGTTAAATTAGTTATTTATCATTTAATACTAGTCAAACGCTATCTATGTGAAAACAGGTCCCAAAATCATCAAATCCAGCTTCATTTCCTGTCACAAATAAGAATAAGCAAGACATTGTAAAAGGAAGTGTTTTTCATCCTTCACATTTCTAACATCGCAATGACATTTAATTACATCCTATGAAATTCTAGGTCTTGCTCAATTCCTAAGCTCCTCAAAGTTCATTTTTATTCTGGTAATGATGTTTTTCTTCTTAAAACTAGCTACAAGAATATGACACTTGATCCTTTGGATTATGGTTAATGACCAATTTTTAATATTTTGTTTTTCTCTTATTCTCTACTGCATTATCACACCATGATTTCAACTTTAATTTATATGCGATAGTAATTTTATTGGTGTTCACGTTTTAGAGTGGCCTCCTCTATTCTCCACTAGTTTAACTAAGATTGAGAATCTTTATGCCAACCAGTTTTATGCCACACCAAATTTTGACTGCATTTTGAAGCAATATTAGGGAGCCACTTGTTTTCATGTTACTTGTCTTGTCCTTCTATATTAGGTACTTAGTCATAGGAAAACTCTCAATGGGTGAAAGACTAGCTTCTATAAGATAGGATAGGGTATATTGCATTTAACAAGATCATAAACTATAAAAAACTTTTGGATTTTCTCAATTTCCCTCTATGATTCTATAGAGATGATGCAACAACAAAATTCATCTCCATATAAGATAAAAAGATGAAGAGGTGTCTAAAATATGAGCTTCTTCTTCTTTTTTCCAAAACCAAAAATTTGTTGACCTACAATTGCACCTAAGACAAAAATTGGTTTTCCACTTTCTATTAATCATTTTCCCAACATTGTATTTCTAGTTAAGATTGTGATGAAGGTTGACTTCAAGACCTTATTGTATAACTTTCTTTGATTTGTTATTATCGCTCACAATTAACATAAATTACCTTTTTGTAATTGATTATGGAGCTGTCTTTAGTGCGACTTTTTGAAGTTTCAGGTGCCGAAATCCGGTGAAAAATTTTGAGGTAAAATCTTGGTTTTTGTTATTCAAACTGGTTTTTTGACTCTATATATGGATTCAGCGCCCTCAAAAACTTGTAAGGCACTTCGATTGTGCAAAGTTAGCAATCAAACTTCTCTTTTCAATAAATTCCTGCCAGAATTTAGAGAAATTACACCGTAAAAAGTCACCGTAAAAGCCTTCAAAAAGTCGCACTAAAGACTACTCGATTGATTATTACAACCTTTTTTATTAGCGTTTACTCGCATAGCTATGCTAGAACAAAAATCCTTAATAATCCTCGCTTCTCAAAATGAGGTGGAGTCATGTCTGTAAGAACAATATCACTAATGTAAAGAAGAAAGGGGATGATTAATCTAGCTGAGGTTATGCAACCACAAGGCTACTTCTTCCAAACATGCCTCTAATTTGTCGATGTGAATGTCAATAAAGGTAGGGATAGGGGAGAATCTTTCTTAATTTCTATATTGCAATTAATTCCTTTTTATCAACCCTTAATATTCCTAGACATAACAATATCATTCTCATATAACCTTATCACAATAACTCTAAATGAAAAAGCAACCTTACACTTTTATAATATATTCCAAAGCTTATCTCTATAATAATAACTTATAAAAATAATTTAGCTATTAATCCTTTTTCCATATTATTTTAATATTGATATATAATAAAATTCCTTTTAAATGTTTTTCAAAATTTCAAAAAAAACAGAAAGTATGGAATGATTAATTTATATTAATATGATTTTATTTTCATAAATAAGACTAATTTATATTTAAAAATAAATTATATATATAGATAGATTAATAAAATAAATTAAAATACACTTTATTAATTAAAAAAATAATGTTGAAACTTTTAATAATAATATGATACTTTCGAATATGATTTAATAAAGTTTAATCTTATTAAGATATAATTTCTTCAGCATAAACTTATGATAACCATGACAACAAGGTTCACTTTATCTTAATCTTGTTATTATTGATTGTCTCATTTTTTTAAAGCAATTTGATATATTTAAAATGAGGTTAACACAATCAATTTGATATAATCCTACCTTCTGCTACCAACTTTGATCCATGCAGTAGAAATGAATGTGGAAGCAGAGAAAAATGGTGGGAGAGATGCAGTTATCACAAACCTCATAATCCAAACGCGAAAATTTTGGCATACCAGTAAATTATTGCAATACTTGAAGACATTGAAGGTTGATTGGGCGGATGGACTTATCACAGACTTCAGAATCCAAAAGAGAATTTTTGGTACACCAATAAAGTATTGCAATAATTGAAGGCATTGACTCTTGAGTGGGCACATTTTCTCCAATGATGTTTATAACCACGTAAACACTGAGAAGAAGAATGGGAGGAGAGCAGCACTTTTCAAATCCAACCTCCTTGTCCACAAGTGTAAAGAATTTTAGGTAGGCCGGTATGGTTGGTGGAAGAGATGCACTTATCAAAGACCTCAGAATCCAAACGAGAGAATTTTTGGTACAGCGATAAAGTACTCCAATAATTGAAGACATTGAATGTTGATGGGGCTCATGTTGTCAATGTGAACACTATGAAGAGTCTGGTAGAGATGCACTCATGAAATCTAAGCCTCCTTGAGAATTTTATGTAGGCCACTATGGTTTAGAAATGATTGAAGGCATGATATGTTTAAAGTACAAATGAGTACTAAATGATCAAAGAAACAACATTCAAAATGAGATTACAATTGTCTGTGCTAGTAACCATTGAAAAATTAATTACAATTGTTTGTGCTAGGAGAAGAGTTGACCACACATCCTGACCAAAATTATAAAAGAAGGGCTACATAAATGTTTGCTTTATCATTTTATTTTCTAAGATCAATCTGTTGAATATGTCCTCTTACCTTGTAACTTGTACTGTGTATAATTATGAGTTCATTCATTCACAACTTCTAACCTCTACAGAAATTACAAGCATTCTTATCACTTCTGCAACAGAACTGGATTCAAGCCAGATTCCCTCAACCTCTATGTCTCTTAGAAGTCAACAATCCAACCTCTGATGAAGGCCCTGAGAGAAGAAGCTACCCTTTACAAATCAGTTTTCACTGAGCTGCTATTTGGTCTCATCCAGTGCTAGACATAATTCCATAGAAATTATTAATCTATTGTAGACCTACACATCTGAAACACAGACAACTGCTACCTACAACCAGTGTCACCTAATTACACATTGGCATTGCTTCGGAACGATCCCAAGGCCTTGATGGCTGCTGCTCTCAGAATGTACTGGTGGTAGGCAGCAGCTAATGCAGCTCCAGAAAAAGGTCCCACCCAAAAAATCCACTGCACAAACAAAATCATATTCATCAGGCTTGTGTATCAACTTTAGCAAATACTTGCTCTGTTGAAGTCATTCAAACTCCTAAGGTTCGTGTATCATCTTTAGCAAATACTAGTTCCATTGAATTACCCTAATGTTAATACTGGAGCAATCCAACTGGTTTTAATGAAAAAGGAGCATAACAATTTTTCAAAAATTACAAGCAATAGACTCTTCATTATGGAATCTACTAGTGTGTCTTTCATAACACTTTAAAATTACAAACAAGAAAGTGTACATAGATCTAATGCATAAAAAAAAAACACTACATCCACCAGAAAACCCTAACCATGAAAACAAATAAGCCTTGTCATAATAATATGGCTCTGTGAAAGGAAGCATGCTCTGCACAATGAGATGTGGAGGAAAGAGGGAGCCATGGAAGCTGAGAGCTGCTGCTTTTATGAAAGGACTTGTGGATGTGACTTCTATAAGGAAGTTGGGAATCTCCTCTGTGTTGGAGAGGGAGTAAAAGGAGTCTCCTTGAATAGGAGCATGATCTATTCTTTGATTAAAAGGAGAATAGGGATATCCTCCCCGATTAAGAGAGAGTTTTGGTTGGACTTTGGTTCTCCCTGTGTCATGTACTAGACTGGGACTAACAACCACAAGTCTAGTGAATGCATCATGGATAGGGAGAATGTTGACTTGTTCGGTTCTCCATGTGTCAAGTACTTTGATGGATTAGGGATAATGTGCTAGGTCAAGTAAATGGACATGGATAAGGAGAATGATGGATTGGATAAGTGTCTTGGACTAACATGCCCGGAATTTCCACTATTTTTCGATAAAAAATGTGGCCCCGTTAGACTACTCTATATTTAAGTTGTAAGTCATAAATTCTAATGAGTGAGGTCAAATTAGACAATCTCCGTAGCTGCGATACCTATTTCTTGTCACTGTTACTTGGTCAATGGGCTGGAAATGTGACTGTTATAGACACAAAAAGGAACACAATTGGCATACATTTAATAAACAATTTTTGGTGTCATAGAGCTGATGACTTATTGTAACTACCTTCAAGCCTACCTCCCAATTGTTATAAAAAAATTTGCACTCGTTAATTTACATAAAACATAAGGTTATATGCATGAAAAAAACAAATTACCATCATCAAATTTCCATTTTGGAAGTTAGATAAATTTGAAATTCCAATAAATCTCAAGTTAATATTACATTTGTTTTTATTTAATTATTAAATATAATGATATAAACATTGCTGAAATCGACCAAGTAAAGACAAGACAAAGATGCACAATTTTGATAACTCAAAACCATATCAAATCCACCAAAAAAATCATACTTCTAACAACTTAGTAAATGCAAGGACTGAACAACATTCTCTAATAATTATACTTGCAGGAACTTTCAAGATGCAAGGACATTCTGTAATCTAATAATTATACTTGCAGCAACTTTCAAGATGCAAGGACATTCTGTAATATTCAGATGAAAACCAAATAAAGACAAAGATGTACAATTTGAATAATGCAGAGCCATATCAAATTTACTTTTAACAACGTAAATGCAAGGTCTGAACAACATTCTCTAATAATTATACTTGCAACAACTTTCAAGATGCAAGGACATTCTGTAATAGCCAGATGAAAATTGCAGCATAATGTTATTTTTCTCCAAGACAACATGTTTGTTTGGTTCCATACACTCTTGTCGTTTTCTCTTTACACCATTCTTAAATATTTAAACATCTGATATTATTGTCTAATCCAACTGATGACAATAAATCTTTAAACATCTGATTTTATGATCCGATACCACTTATGACAATGATGACCTGAATCAACACTCATGGATCTAAGCAAAGCTCCTAAATACAGAGTGAGGAAGGAAAAATCAGTACTACGTATATGAGATCAATATATGGGTGAAATGACAATTTTCCCTTTGGCTCTTCCACTTTCAAGATGCTTGAAAGCCTCCCTAACATTTGAAAATGCATATGGGCAAATGGGATCAATCACTGGCTTCAACTTCTCGCACTCTATGTAGCCTCTAAGCTTCTCCAAGTTGCAACCACTCGGATTCACAACGTAAGATTCTGCCCTCGGATGAGGTGAGGGGTTGGCAATATCTATAATTTTTGCTTTCTCTTTGGCAACCACATAAGATCTGTGCGAGTCTCCTGCAAAATTCAATTCATACTTCTAATCAATATTTTGTCCAGAACAAAGACATGAATCAGGAAAAGTGCTCAAAGGAAGTCCGGAATCACCATTGGATCCTTTTAGCCAAAATCTGCTTTTTGGCTTTTATAAAGAAGGAACTGTCAATGAAAAATGAAGATACACCTTACTTTTTACAAAGAAAAATGGCAAATGGTATATTATGAAGAATACAGATATGCAGGAGTAGATTCCTAATTTGATTTTGGCTTTCAAGGTTTTGAGCTCAAGAATAACTTTTGTTAAGCATCCTCATTCCCACCAGGTATGGGTGCTCTCCATCAGACATAAAGATGCAGACCAGGATGACATCGGACATAAAAGATGCAGACCAGGGTGAATATGTGGATTCCAGTCAGCAGCCAGTAAGCTTTGCCGCTATACCAGAATCCAACTTTGTCCATTCTACATGATTAGTATTAGTGCGATTGTTATTTTTGCATTGTTGATAATGATTAAGACTTGTCTGGTAACGTTAAGTCTTAAAAGAAATAGAATTTGATCATAAATATTATGTGGCAACTTGGTAGGAGTGGTTGTTGACATGTATGGAAGATATAACAAAATGATTAACATAATTTGATTATCACAACTTGCAAAATAGCACGAATTTGAGTTAAACTTCTCCACACCATCACAATTTTGTGTAAAGGAGAGACTGAAACTGTATTAATTTTCCAAGATACTGATTTTGAATGTGAACTGGGAAAGCAAGACTGAAAGTTAAACTCCATGCTTATTAGGCATCCAAACTACCAAAAAGAAGTCAGTGGGATTGCCAAAGACAACAAGTTTTTATATAAAATTAGGATAAATTAAAAAGGAGGGAAAAGCCAGTGGAACCTACCAATGGTGTCAAAAACAAAGTCAAACTTTTGTGGTATTTGATCATAGCTTTGCTTCGTATAATCAATCACCATATCAGCTCCTAATTGTCTCCAAAAATCCACATTCCCAGTGCTTGTAGTAGTTGCTATTTTTGAAGCTCCATATACATACTTGGCAAGCTGAACAACACAAATATTATTACAACTTCTGACTTGATCATATACAGAGGAAGAAGATTATCAGAGGTTTTTAAAAGAAAAAGATAGTATTCAATTTTACCTGAATAGCCAGGCTACCAACACCTCCTGCTCCACCTACAACAAACACAGTCTGACCCCTTTGAAAATTTACTCTGTCAAAACCTTCCTGGGCAGTTTGAAGAGCTAGAGGAAAGCTGGCTGCTTCTTCAAAGGACATGTTTTCAGGCTTCAAAGCAATCAGACTCTCTTCTAGTGCTATGTATTGTGTTAAAGTTCCACATTGTTTTGGCCTGCCTGTGTTGAAGTTTTGGATATTTCCATATACTTCATCACCCTTGCTAAATTTTGAGACATTACCTCCTTCATCAACTATTACTCCTGCCACATCACAACCTGGCACTACCTGAAAAAAAAT
Source organism: Pinus albicaulis (assembly GCA_034641835.2). Lineage (NCBI taxonomy): Eukaryota > Viridiplantae > Streptophyta > Pinopsida > Pinales > Pinaceae > Pinus > Pinus albicaulis. The sequence continues at coordinate 253,169,205 of CM076582.1, forward strand.
TCAAAGAGACATGTAGTTCTGAAAATCCTAATTGTCTAAAAAAATCCACATTCCCAGTGCTTGTAGTAGTTGCTATTTTTGAAGCTCCATATACATACTTGGCAAGCTGAACAACACATACTTTAGCAGTTTGAAGAGCTAGAGGAAAGTTGGCTGCTTCTTCAAAGGACATGTTTTTAGGCTTCAAAGCAATCAGACTCTCTTCCAGTGCTGTGTATTGTGTTAAAGTTCCACATTGTTTTGGCCTGCCTGTGTTGAAGTTTTGGATATTGCCATATACTTCATCACCCTTCCTCCAGCAAAAGTCCAGATCAGTTATAGTTGGTCTTTTGTGCAAGTGCTATTTTCATGAGTTGCATTGATATGTTGGTTTAGTCATTTTTTATTAAAGCAGCTAAGCTTTGTCTTATTAACTGCCCAGAGTCAGTCTGTAAGTTAGTTTACAATCATAATTGTTGGTTAAATTGCCAGCTAATGGCATAGACGTACTGCCTTTATACACATAGATACAAAGGCAAATAGTCTTAGATCAAATTTTGGGACTGATGACTATGTATTGCCTACAGGTACAGCTGGAGTGATTTTGTAAATCCTTGTATAATAAAGAGATATAAGGTGTTAGTCTAGTTATTCTCCCTAGGCTCATAAAATGGAAAATCAAAACAGTCAAGAAGTTGATGTTAGTAGCATTACTGGTATGTTGTCAGATCTTTCCAGTCCTACTAATGAGTCAGAAATAGTTCTTGAAGAATCAAATCCTCATCCAGATTGGAAATTGCCTCCTGTGTCAGCAAATGATGTCTATAAGAAACTTGGTGTGTTTAATTTGAAAGCTTATACTCAAGTTCAAATAACAGAGTCTGTTGTAAAAGCAAATTTGTCTATCAATCAGATGATGCCTATTACTTTGCTACAATTGAAAGATGTTGAAAGAGCTAGAAAGAAAGGATATAAGTTTGCCCATATTGGTCTAGTCAAGATTGGCTTGAATGCTTTACACAGACAAGGTCTGCATACTTTTGCATTCTGTGCTTTATTAGACAATAGGTGGAAAACTTTTAGTGAAGCTCTTATAGGTGGAATACAGACTCCATTATCTGAAGGCCCAGTTTCCTTTGACGTTCATCCAAATTTCTCAGTTTCTTTGGATGATTCTAATATCATGAAGGTTCTAACATTAGGAGTCCAAACTAAAGGATATGAGAATTTTGAATCTGAATCAAAGAATCTCTCTATTTTTTACACAACTTGTGTGAGATTCTATAATACAACAATCCCTGCTATGTTGAAAGCACCCTCTGAAGGTTCTGCTTCAGTTACACTTATCCAGTATGATTCTAATTGCAGTCCTCTTAGCCCATAGGCTATATTTAAAAAGGATCTCAGACCCCCTGAATCCTGGAACACTGCCTGGAATAACCTTCATAGACAGCCTGAATATCTGTCTAATCATTGTATAGAAGAACATCCTGGACAAGTCATTACTAGATTCCCACAGAATAATCAGAGTTCTCGCAGATTACAGCATGGTGAGTCATCTCAGAAAATGATTCAGATTGATAAAGAAGTTTATGAAAAATTGAAAAATGATGCTTTAAATGCAAGAAAGATTTCTAGAAATGCATCAGTTGGTTATGTTAATGAACCAGTGACACATGAAAGAAGGCCAGATGAAAATGTTATTTTTTCAAGAATAATGAATCAGTTGCCATCAAGTACAATTCCTGTCCATGATAGAAGGCTTAATCTACCTCCTGCTAGTCAATGTTCTGACCCTGAATGTAACAAATATGAGTGTGTGAGAAAGCCCTTTGAAATTAACATGCTAAGAGCAGAGAGTGTAAGACAAAAGAAATATAAGGCAAAGCTAGGACTAGGATACATTGAATTATCAAAACAAAGGGTTCAAGCGAATTCAGAAGTCCCTGAAGAAGATAGATTGACAATTGAAGAATTAATGTTCCTTGAAAGATACAAGTTTGGTTTCAGTCCTTTTGTTAAAAGTGATAAGTCCATGCAGAAAATATTTCTGAATGATGTTGACACACATCCATTAGCGAAACAATACCAAGCCAAATACAATTATAAAGTCAGAGAATAGAACTCAAAAAATTGGCTAAGCTATATGGAAACAAACAATAAATGGGTGTCCTTGTATGAGTGGTACTATGGAAATCTTCCTGAACAGAAAGAACAGAAATTGCCAAAAGGATATAGAAAATGTGGAACAATAGAATTCTCTCAAAAATTTGCTGAAATGAGTAGAAAGCCTAATAATAGAAAATATGCTGAAATCTTTCAGAATACTTTAGGCTATGATGTTACTGTTGCTATGATGCAAGAAGACGAAGGTAGTGAACCAAAAGCTGGTAGACATTATTGGAAAAATGCAGCAGGTGAAACAACAGAGACTACAACAGAATTTCCCCCATGGGAAGATCTGAAGATCAATCAGAATAATATGGCTTATGAATTAAGGCCTTTGCAGGTTGATTCTGATAAGTTAGATTCCAGAGCTGCAGTTGCAGGCTTAAATTGGGCTAACTTAGGAATCCATAAAAGTCATAAGATTCTGAATTACAAGTAAACCTGATAGGAAATGAACAAAGAAGTCAAGTCAAACCAGTTGTGAAAAATATTGATGCCAATATTGCTGCCTTGTCAAAAAAGTTTGATACTTGCATGCAAACAATCCTGACTGAGATCCAAAGTAAGAGCAAACAGTTGAAGGTCACTTTGAATGCACAAAGTGATATGATAATACAAGTTCATGCTGATACTGATGTGATTAGAAAATATACTAATAGTATAGAGAGAGCTGCAGTAGAACTTAAGTCAGATGTTGATGATATGTCTGATAAGGTGTCTTGTTTAAAGAAACCTCAGAAGAAAGAAATGTCTCTAATTTCTTTCCCAAGTTCTAGCCAAAATGTTATATCCAAACCCTCTCTAGAATTCAAGATAAAATCTTTGCAGTTGCCAGATGACAAATCAAGATACTCTTTCTTGCCCTCTGCTAAGATGACATCAGAAGAAATTTCAGCTATGCCAGAATTGATCACATATCCAGACCCTGATCAAGATCCTTTTAGGATAAATGTCTTAAAAGAAGAGATCCATGCAAACATTCCTGATAATGTTTCCTCTAGGTGGATTAGTGCACCTGACATTTCTGAGACAGCTAATAGCTATCCCCAGAAAGAATGGTCTTCTACAGCAGTTTGTGCATGGTCCATAGAAAATAAGAATGCTATGGAAATTGAATTGATGTTGGAACAAATGATTACTGCTTATAAGACATATATTGCAAGAGGAAACTCTGCAGTAGAAAGTGTAAATCTGCTAATTGTTGGCTTTGAAGGCAGATTGTTACAATGGCTAACGTTATTGCAAAAACAGAAGCTAGAGTTGTTAACAGAATGGGTTGCAGCAGTTGTGCTTAAACCAGATGGTACGCCACAAACACTGAGTGATGGATCACAAGAAAACAATTTCATTGGTAAGTTGACCTCTGCAATTCACAATGAATTTATTGGTTTAAAGGTTGACACTACAGCAGTTCAGACTCTAGCTCTGAACCAGATGAAGTTGCAGCCAAGCAAAAAGCTTACAAGAAACCGACGCCCTGCCATGACAACACTTCGGATCTCATTGCCAGAAGCTACATCCTCGTAGAACTCATACAAAATTTCCATGCAGGGATAATATGAAGCGCTGTATGCCATCTCAAAATCCCTCCTTCCTCCTTCATTCAGAGAATTTTATATAGCTAACAATCCCTGCAAATTGTATAATAAGTTCAAATTTAGAATAACCATAAGAAATTCAAACCATTTGAAGAGCAATAAAAATGAAAATCAGTGTATGACAAATTGTATGTCCAATGTGCCATAGTAGAAAACAGCATCCTATGATCATTCTATAACCAATGAACAGAGATCCCTAAAATCTGCTTTTAGTTTCACCAAAATCAGAAAACACCTTTGTCGAGATAGTTTTTGATATGATCCCAGTTATTCCTTCCACAGTATTTTTGTAAGCAAGTTTTTCATCCATTCCACCCTCGGTATATCGTCTGAACAATGCTTCAACTATACCATGTACAACTCCCAACAAGATCCCTGTAAATCATAAAAGACCAACTCAATCCTAGCATGCAAATTATAAATAAAACAGAACAAAAGGTCCTTAAAATAATAGTTACCACGCTCCCCAAAAATATCACTCTTGTACTCATCCTCCAGGGTCGTTGCAAATGTAAATGGTGAACCCAAAGCAACTGACCATCCCAAAGCAGCATCTGTTGCTCTCCCATCAACATCCTGGACAAACACACATAAGAAAACTCCATAACTTATTGAAATAGCAATGAGTTTGTGATTTCATTGAAAGCATAAGCAGTAAAGAACTTTTAAACAAAATTGAAAATGTGAATATATATTTTCAAGGTACAAACACCTGATGCACAGCAAAACTAGAGTTTATTCCTGCACCATTAATCTCCTGGCCTTGGACATACAACCGTCTCATAGATGGTCCCATGCCCTTTGGACAGACAGCTATCACACTAATGTTCTTGGGGAAGTCATCTCCACAGGACTGCAAATGCCCCAGTAAAAATCCATGAGAGAGACCAAGTATGCTGTTTGGTTTCATTGCAGAAAATATTTGCTTGTAATTGTCTGCCTGCAAGATCAGAAATCAAATTAGAGGGGGTTTGCTTTAATTGTACAAAATGCCCACCAATCAATAGCATTCACAACAATAGAAACTGCAGTATTATCTCTCCAATGGAAAGATTCTATATAAAATGTGCCACCGTAATATAGAGAATGTAAAATGTGCCACCGTAATATAGAGAATGTTGTGCCAACCTGTGCAGCATCAGATATCAAAAGTAACACAAGGTCACTGCCACACAAAGTCTCTGTCATTTCACCAAGTGTTCCATTTTCCTCTGAAAATCCTGCTGCACGTGCTTCAGCAAAAGATTTGGAGCCTTTCCTCAAGCCAACCTGTAAACAAGTCAAACCATACAACTGTGATCTCCGACCATACTAGAATTACAGACAATGATTACAAACAAAAGATGTATTTTCAATCAAAATAATATTGTAAACCAAAAACCAATAGACCTATTATTCATGGGAATCCTACCACAATCCTAGCTATCACGAGTTGATTGCATGAAATCAGACCGGAGAAACATAACAAATCAGGGCATAGTTCAAATAATTAATGTACCTTAGAGCAGAAACTTTAAACCTGAATTTCACCTATGTTGCACCAAGATTCCGGCAAACAGGAACATGGGAGCAAGGAAACACATTAAGGGGGCATATGGAAGCAAAAATTATCCCTGATCTGTTGCAGTTGGACTGAAATCACATCCAAGGTGGTCGGAGCCTTGACTTGACCAAGTGACCTAGATGGAGAAACCGCAGTTGCTTCCATGGAGTGATGACTTTCTGTGGACTCCGAGTCCAAGTTTGGGTCTTCTTTCTGCCTTCGTTCCTCCATTTCACCCTCGATACCACCCTTTCATGCATGACCACGTTTCCTTGGCATATGCCTACCCTTCTCATGCCCTACTTCTACCAGGCTGGAGATCCAACCTCCCACTCATAATGTCATTCATAGTATTTGAATTCAATTTCACAAACCAGTTCCCCTCTTGCAGTGAATCCAAACTCTCCACACCTTTCTACTAAAAAACCGGTGAATATTAGTTTGAAATCAGCTACAGGATCTACTCGTGCCAAGAAAAATGGAAGTGAAACTAGGGTTTCAAACTTTCAGGAGAATGCAAGGCACATGAGCAATGTGGTAACTTGCAAGCTGAAGGTACCCTTTCTGCTAAAAATCTGGTGAATATTAATTCGGAATCAACGAGAAGATCTACTCGTGCCAATAAAAATGTAGGTGAAACCAGGATTTCAGAACTTGCAGGAGAATGTAAGGTATATGAGCAAAGTGGTAACTTGCAAGCTGTAGGTAGTCAGCTGACCAGTAAATCTTCCAAGAGAAAGCTGGAAAGTAAGGATCAGTCCAATTATGATACCTCCAGCCGCCAACACCTTCTGTCTCGTAAGTGAATACCACCATCCCAAAGACCAAGTCCCCTCTCCTTCCAACGATGTAGAGGAATCTCCACCAACGAATGCAACAGACCCTTGCTGAACCCTCTCCAACACCGCTGCCCGGTCTCCTACAGTTACGTAAATCGTAAATCTGAGGCGGCAGGCCACAGGCGTACGCAACCCCAATATCATCAAAGGCGAATGCAGATCCAAAACCCTGCAAGTTAGTAAATCGGGGGCGAATACAACCCCATAAAATCACAGAGCAGTGAATCGAAGGTGAATGCAACATTTCAGGTTTATCCGCTCTTATTTTTCTTGGCTAAACCATAATAATTATTTATTTTTAAAATAATTTTGGGGCTATTTATACAAAACTATACAAAATAGGTTCTATATAAAAAATTCGCCCCTCTAAAATCTAAAACCCCTTAAATTTCGCCTTTGGGCTAAAATTCGCCCCTAAAATTATCTCTGCTTTCTGCTTCAGCAGTCCACTTAAATGGATATTTTCTCTTCTTTATTGTCTCAATTATGGGTGCATTGATATTACTGAAGTTTCTTATAAACTTTCTGTAAAAACTAGCAAGTCCAAGGAAACTTCTTACCTCAAAAACATTCCTGGGTGAAGGCCACTCCACAATTGCCTTAACCTTTTCTGGGTCCATCTTCAATCCTTCTGCAGAAACAACAAAACCAAAATACACCAACTCTTCCTTCATGAATGAGCATTTCTTCAAATTTATCAGCAGTTTCTCTTGGTGCAGCTTCTTCAAGACATGATTAAGATGCCTTAAATGTTCTTCTTTAGTTCTGCTGAAAACTAATATATCATCCAGATACACTATCACACATTTACCAATGAATTCTTTCAATAATTCATTCATAAGTCTCATAAAAGTGCTAGGTGCATTTGACAACCCAAAAGGCATTACCATCCATTCATACAGTCCTTCATTTGTTTTAAAGGCAGTTTTCCACTCATCACCCTCTCTTATTCTAATCTGATGGTATCCACTTTTTAAATCTATCTTTGAGAAATATTTAGCACCACTCAAACAATCCATCAAATCCTCAACTCTAGGCAAAGGAAATCTGTACCTGATTGTGATCTTATTGATTGCTTTGGAATCAGTACACATCCTCCAGCCTCCATCTTTCTTTGGGCTCAATACTGCTGGTACTACACATGGACTCAAACTTTCTCTAATCAGCCCCTTGTCCACCAACTCCTGTACTTCTCTCCTGATTTCCTCATTTTCCTTGGGAGTCATTATGTAGGCTACCTTATTTGGCAGATTTGAACCATGGATAAAATCTATCTGATGAATGATCTTTCTCACAGGTGGCAGCTCATCAGGTAAATCATCCACAATAATGTCACAATAATCCTCTAACATCTCTTGGATTTCTACTAGCAAATCAAAAATATTTTTAGAAGTAAGAAATACTTTAGGTTTGCAAACTAAAGCAAAACTTACCTCTTCTTCTTCTATCTACTGTAGATATTCCTTCCTGCTTAGCAACAAGGTCTTTGGATCAATCACTCTGCTGGATGGCTCTCCTTCTTCCATGGGTATCAATGTATGATGTACCCCATCCTTGAGGAACTTGTAAGTGTTCTTCTTGCCATCATGCACTGCTACTCTGTCAAACTGGCAAGGTCTACCCAGTATTATATGACACACATCCATGGGCATTACATCACACAGGACCTTATCTTTATATTTTCCCATTTGCAACTCTATCTCACACTGTTCCTTTACAACCAGCTGGTGTCCTTTATGCAGCCAGGACACCCTGTAGGGATTTGGATGCTCCCTTGTCTTCAACTTCAACTTTTCTATTACCTCAGTGGAAACAAAATTGTCTGTGCTGCCACTATCAATGACTAGCTGACAACATTTCCCTTGGACTTTTCATATGCTCCTAAAAAAAGTCTTCCTTTGTGCAGGCTCAGTGACCTCTTTGGATTGCTTCAACAGGACCTTATTTACCACCAAGGACTCTCCCCTCTCTGGAAGAATTTCTTCTTCAATTTCTGCCTCTTCTCCAACCTGGGCAACAACATCATTTCTTGGTCTAGCACCCACATTCTCTGGACACTCATAGTTCTTATGTCCCACTTGCTGACATCTATAACACCTCAACTCTCTACCTCTGCCTATGTCTCTGCCTCCTCTTCCTTTTCCTCTGTAAGGACCCCTTCTGCCCCTTGCTTCCTCCTCTGTAGATGAATTCTGAGGTGAGGTACTGTTAGCTCCATCCCTGGGTGTAGTAGGCTTTCCTCTACCACCCTAACTTCCCTTTCCCCGGAAATTACCTCTCTTCTTGGCAGACTGTTTCCTCAAGAGTTTCTCCTCTGCTTTCAAGGCCATCTGATAGGCCTCTTCCACTGTCTTAGGAGACAGAATACCAATATCATCTTGGATCTCCAGCTTGAGACAATTCAAATATCTGGCAGTCTTCTTTGGTGTGTCTTGGAATTTCCCAGCCCTTATGCTTACTCTGTAGAATTCCTCTATGTATTCTTTTACTATCAACAACCTCTGTCTCAGGTTCTGCATTTGCTTATACAATGTCAGCTGATAATCACTAGGCAAGAATTTACCTTTTAATTTGGCCATCATTCTGGTCCAGCTCTTGATAGGTTGCTTGCCAACTCTCCTCCTTTCTGCCTACACTCCATCCCACCAAAGTGCAGCATGTCCTTTCAGCTTTGTCACCGCAAACTTGACCTTTTTATCTTCACTTATTTCTTCATAATAGAAGCACTTATTCATTTCGTTTATCTATTCCACCAGTTCCTCTAGATTTAGTCCCCCTTCATAACTCGACACTTCAATTCTGGGCTTAACTACAGACCCCAGAACAGTTCTAAGGAGTCTCATGTCAAGAGGAATATCAACATTTTCTTTCGCTTCCTATGTTTCAGGTTTGCTGATGTCTTCAGGATCTCTGGTCTATCTTCGCTCCACGACATCCACTCTGGCTTCGAACCTCTGCAAAATCTCCAACGCCTCTGTGTTGGCATCAGGTCTCCTTCTGCCAGCACCTCTACCAATTCGTACTTCCATGTCAGCTCTCTGCAAAAACGACTTTGAAACAATAGCTCTGATACCACAAATGACGGCAACGAAGTCTGAAAGTCTCCCTGAGGAGAGTTTTGTCAACTGTAGCATGGCTCTGTCAGCATTTCTGTTCTAAACCCCCATTCTTTGTCGACGTCGTCTAATTTCTCTTTCTCGGAAATTTATTTATCAAATTCGTGGAATTTGATAAATAAACGTTATCCACAACCTTTGGCAATTAAATTATATAATTGAGCTTTATATCAATAACCAACGCCTTTTTGAATAAATGATTTTTTTAAATAGACCTTTGGTTCCGGCCCCACATACGTAATCGACGGCCCAATCAAATGTTCATACCATACCTAGTTATCTTCCGCGCATCTTTATCAACCGACTACCATCCGATGGCTCCTTCCCAAATCAACGGCTCTCCGTGATATCGCTCAGCTCCCCTGGTTGAACAATAGCGTGCGATGGAGTGCTATGACAGCGGTTTTCCATGGGTCCACCTCGCCACGTGTTGCATTCCCTATGGAATCGCTCGTAAATAGAAAATACAGCTTACTCACCCAAAAGTGGTGCGATATGGACAACCCGGCTTGCAAATCCACTTGCGGTTTTGGTACAATGCTTAGCCACGGTTGTAAGTATGGTTTGCGCTATTCTTTTATCCACTCCGTTTACTAACTTAGGGTTTAATCTCGGTTCTAGACTTCAGTTAACAATAAACGAATTCATTTCTTTATTAAACAGGATTCGCCATTATTAACAGACCTTTCCTACACACGAGATTTCTTCACTCGCTCGGAAAATTCGAGAGAAAGAAATGGACAGAGAATTACAGAGGTTTCGTGGTGACTTGATTCACCAAAATTCTGCACACAATATCAGTTCAACATTTTTACACAAGACACTGTTCAATCACCTCACAATCAAACGAATTTCCTCACAAATAACGACTCAAGACAGTTAGATAATCAACGGGAACTGAAATTCATTTAACTGGAAGCAATTGTTAATACACAGATTTTATTGAAGAAATCTCTCTCTTCCTCCCCCTCAATGCATCCGAGGAATACAACTTATATACATCAATATATGACTTTTTGGTTCCTCTGAGAGGACCTTTCTAGAAATCAAGGGTCTAATTACAACTTATTCAAATAACTGAACTGACAGATGGATCAAATCCAACTATTCGACTTCTACCAATCCTAACTAATCTAAATAAAAACAGTCAGCTGAGGTATTGACACCTAGTTGTTACAATTCAAGGATATCGAACCCTCCTAGCCACAACATGTGGAAAAACCTCCAACATTGCTGGCTAGTGTCTAATGCCCCTGCATCAAGGAGTATCCATGGGCTTGCAGTACTCCATGTGAAACTTACCAAGTATCTCTCGAGCATACTTTCCTTGAGACACAAACAATTCACCTTCTCACTGCCATATTTCCAATCCAAGGAAATAATGAAGGAGGCCCAAATCCTTCATCTCAAACTCCTTTGCAAGTTCTGCCTTGCATGATTGTATTAAATGCTCATCACCCGTTAGTATTAAATAATCAACATAAAGAAAAATGATTAAAATCTTACCCTCCACCACAATTTGGCACAGGTTTGCATCCACCTCATCTTGGTGAAGCCAAGTCCAGTGAAATAAATGTCAATCTGTGTGTACCAAGAACATGATGCTTGCTTCATCCCATACAATGCTCTTTTGAGTCAGAACACATGTGGCTCTCTACTGAAGATCTCAAATCCTTCGGGCTGCTCAATGTTCACCTCTTCCTCAATGATCCCATTAAGGAACATAGTCTTCACATCCATCTGATGAATGTGCCATCTCATCTGCGCTGGGAGAGCAAGGATGGTCCTTATGGAAGAATATCATGCGACAGGTGAAAAGGTTTCTTCATAATCAATCCCCTCAATCTGTGAGAAGCCTCAAGAAACAAATCTTGCCTTATACTTCTCGATGCTCCCATCAGCAGCTTGATTTACCTTGTAGATCCATTTCGAATCTACCACCGATTTACCCACCGGTCTTGGAACAATCTCCCAAGAACTTTTTCTGACAATGGAGTCATACTCCTCCAATATGGCATCTACCCATGTGGGCTCTGGTGCTCCTCCTTCAAAAGAAGATGGCTATGTCATGATACACTTGCTCATAAGAGCCATGTATCCGTTAAATCAGTCATGTGACTGTCTCTGTCTGCGTTTTGATGTAGGGACTCCTACATTCTCTACCGCATGAAGCTTTAGTCTCTAAGCTTCTATGGTATGATTTCTACCTATTCTGATGTTTGGTTCTGTATGAGTGGACTCCTCAACTCCATGAATCTCCTGCTGTGGCTGATCCACATCTAGAGGCTCATCTTTGGGAACAAGAAGTTCCTCCTCCACATGAAAGTGTAGCTCCCTCTCAAGCGACAACTTCATGGATTTCACCTCATTTAATTTTATATCCCATCACACCATAGTCATTTGACTGTTTGTAAAATACACACGATAATTATGGGGTGTTTCTATGTACCCCACAAATATCCCAAATTCTGCAGTCGGCTCCAGCTTCTTCCTGGCTTCCTTTGTCACATGAATTTAAAAAAATGAGCCAAAAATATTCAAATGAGAAATATCAGGCTTCTTACCAATAAAATCTTCTTCAAGTCTACTCATGCCAAGTACTTTATGAGGACAATGGTTTTGCACATAAACCGCAGTGTTGCATGCTTCCACCCACAAGTGCATCAGTAGGCCCTAGTCATGCGCATATCTCGTGTGGCACCCATGATCATTCTGTTATTCCTCTCCATGACCCCATTCTACTGTGGTTTATGAGGTGCTATGAGTTATCTTCAAATTCCTTCTTTGATATAGAATTATTTGAATTTTTTTGAGATATATTCACCACCATTATCGCTCCATAGAGCCTTCACTTGCTTCCCCGACTCCCTCTCCACCAATGCTTTAAACTAACATTACTTTGAGAATGTTTCACTATTCTTTTGCATGAAGAAGATCCAAAATCTACGAGAATATTCATCAAAAAATATAACATAATACCTGTGTTTTGTTGTAGAAGCAACCGAGAAAGATCCACACACGTCTTTGTGAATTCTCTCCAGGATCACCGAAGCACGGTTCTCCTTCTCATGAAAGGTGGTCTTCACAAACTTACCCATAGTACATCCCTTACACTGATCTGACTGTGCAAGAGTGACCTTGGGAAGTCCATTAGAAATCTGCTGCAAAATCTTCAAGGCGCCATGGTGAAGATGGCCCAATCTCCTATGCCATAATTCGCCCTCATCCTGACTCACGACTTCTTCTGCTTTTCCCATCATTACAGCACAGCCATATACCTCCATATTGTAGATATTCTTAACTCGAATCCATATCCTCTTGGTTTGAACCATTGTTTTATGTCGCAGGAAAGCTTTTCCCTCACTGAAAACAGCATTATAACCTCTGTCTTCCAACATTGCGACCAAGACCAAGTTCTTCTTCAAACCTGGAACATGCATAACATCTTTCAATAGAAATGGTTTACCTAAATCCCTCTCAAAGTTAATGGTTCCAATGTTGGTCGCACTGTATCTACCATCGTCACCCATCTCTATATGCATTTGGAGATCCTTCTCCTCCAAGTCACTAAACAACTCCTTGTCTCTCGTCATATGGAAAGGCGCACCACTATCAAGATACTGCACCAATCCCATTGAGCTTGAAACCAAGCATGCGATCAAGGAGAAATCAAGTTAAAAATGTGAGGTTAAGGCCTCTCCAGATGCAGCTCTAGCAGCCTTCTTGTTCTTCTTTTTCTATGGATAGTTAGTGGCGAGATGCCCATGTTCGTGACAGTGAAAACACTTCACTTTGGACAAATCCAGCTTCTTGCCTTTAGCCTCAGATTTTGGATGGGATTTATTCCCCTTTTCTTTCCTTGATTTGGCAGCCAAAGCACAATTCTCTTCATTATCATTCTTTTTTGAAGAGCCATCCCTGGCACTTCACCTTATCTCCTCCTACAAAAGATCCGATCAAAGTCGCTCCCAACCCAGTAGTTTCTCCCATCCATTGACAAAGTATTAATAGCTATGCCAACTCTTCGGAAGCCCAAGGAGATCCAAGCTCACCAAGTCATCATCATCAACTGTAATCCCCACACTTCCTAGTTCAACCCTACATTTGACAAACTTCGTGAGATATTTTGGAATACTGTTGCCCTTCTCCATTTTTATTTTTCTAAACTTATCTTTCAGTGCCAACTTCGTCTAGTCGCTGATTATTTAGAAAAGATCTGTCAAAGCCTTCCAAATTTCAAATGGAGTGGATTTCCCATGAAGGCTTGATATAATATGGTCCTTCACACCTTCCGACAAAATTCTTCTTGTCTTTGCTACCTTCTTTTTCCATGCATCAAGTCCTACAACATCGCTAGAAGTAGGCTTAGGAACATGTTTATTGATGAACTCCTTCAATCCATTATCTTCAAGCACCACCTCCATCCCATCCTTCCAGGCTATGTAATTCAGCTACCCTCAAGGGCATACTCCAATCACAACCCATTGAAAGACATTTCAATGAATAATCAACTATCGCACCAAGAAATTTCTACAACAAATTCAAATTGTCCACCAACACAAAACTCAACACTTATTCACAATTGCAATCTCCAGTGATCAATACTTCTCTGATACCTTGTAGAAATTTATTAATACTAATGTATTACCATATTCTCCTAATATAACAATATTTATCTTCTTGCTAAATACAAAATCTTTCCACTGTTAAACTTGCGGAAATTTAAAACTCAATTGCAAACACATGTGAATAAATTCAATCACACATAACACAAATGTTTAATGGGAAATCTTAAAGCTAAAAACCCCAACTATCATATATTATGTATATCAATGGAATCATGTAATAATCTCATACAAAGCTTAGTGCATCAAGCTCTCAGTACAATCAACAATCATTACACACTGTCATGCAGAAATTTGCATCTCCATGCACCAACTTCTCTACTCCTGACAACCTGCCTCCACTGCGCAATCCTTGCTAAAGAAGACCCCTGAATGAATTCGAATTTGCCTTGTCTTGACTACGCAATCCTCATTGGCAATGTTAGACTCCGTCTTGTCAGTCTGCTGCAATCAAATTCACCAAGGTTCATTTCTCCTTATTTGCAGTCATTAAAGAGTAATTCTGGAGTTCAGGGTTTAGTCTTCAGAGGAAGGCTAGAGGAAGCTTCAATAAGTCTTCATTTCAGGAATGTCGTCATAAATAAGGCGAGATTGATTCTTCTTCAAAACCCTGTTTTGAAGAAGAAGTCATCAAATATGTTTTTATGATGAATATGTAATTCGTCAAAATGCTGCAAATTCTCCAGCTCTTCAAATGGCAGCCTTGTTTCAGCTTCAGCAGCTCTATGCCCTATGAGATAAACAGAAATCCATCAGTCAGTTGATCAGAAACACAATACCCAAAGCTAGAGAATAAGCCACAAATTCTGGATTACAGAGTTTCCTTTTTGGTATGATATTTTATTGCAGATGGAGTTAGCAATTTTATGGTTAAAATACCAGAGGAAACAAAGGCTTGATTGGCTTTAGATGTCATGGTTCAAGAAGCCATTTATGTATCCACACTGCAGGCTTAATTTCCAAATATTTCTCGTTCAGATTTCATAGCAAATTTTACTTGGGAGATTTTGATGAGGGGTCAGATTTCAAGGGGTTATTTTCATGTGTAATGTTAGAATAAGGACTACCTGCTTTCGGTACAAAGTGTTTGGCATGCCCTTTTCAAAGAAGAAACTTTTAGACAATGTAAAGCCAGGCACAAAATTGTTTCTTTTCGAGTATGAAGCTAGAAATCTTTGGGGTATATATGAAGCAGCATTGGCTAATGCATTTGGGTCTGCAGAAAACATGGTTTCCACCTCTTTTGACAGTAGAGCTGTTACAGTTTTATAATTCGGCCCATGAAACACTCTCAAATTTGGAAAGGCTTGGAGCATCAATATTGCATGGTGTTGATGTAACCACAATGGAGGAGCACCATATCATAAGGAAGATGAAGTTCCATAGAATTGTCTACAACTTCCCTCATGCTGGACAGGAATCCGATTTAGCAGTTATCAACAAGCACCGTCACTTGTTGAAGATGTTTTTCAAGATGCACAGACAATGGTAAGAGTTTGGGATCGGCATCAGTATTGCCTCAACAAAATTCATTTCCTTTAACATGTGAAGGTGCACTGCTGGTGTTTACTTCTGCCTTCTCATCTGTTGCACCTGAGGAATATGTGAGGAGAAACTATGCTAACAATATTTCAGAATACAACACAGTTCTTGGATCTCTTAATGCACAGAGAAGAAATTTCTTGCTGCGGATGTTTATGATGACATGTTATTGGATGGAGTCCAGCCAATTCGGGACACTTTTCACACCTGGATTGTAGGTGCAATGAAAGGAGCTAGACTCCAAGATGCTCTTTACTTCATGGATGAGATGAAATCCACGGGCCTAATGCCAAATACCACAATATATAACTTCATTATATCAACATGTGGGAAGAACAAGAATTCCGACTGTGCTATTCAGGTTTTGGAGGAAATGAAGCGGTGTGGAGTAAAGCCGAGGGGACAAACATATATAGCACTTTTATGTGCTTGTGCATCTTGTGGCCGAGTTGAAGGTCGAGCGACCCACCTGGGCAGAGCGACCCACTTGGGTGATTTCCGCAATGCAAAATTACAACGTGAGCGACCCACCTGGGCAGAGCGACCCACTTGGAGGAGAGCGACCCACTTGCTAACAGAGTTCAGAAAATTTGTGTTTGCGCCCAATTTCGATTTTAATCGTCTCCAACAACTTGCAAACAGGTTTCTAATGGTTACTCAGTGATTTTTGAACAGGTTATGGAGATACATGAGGAGATTATTAGGAGTGGGTTTCAATTTAATGACATTGTGGCACATGCTCAAAGATACCTGTGCAAAACGCATCCTGAAATATACTGCGCACTTAAGGACAATGTATGGAACAATCAGTCAAAGAAATTGCGTCTTTTTGTGGTTGAGGAATTGTTTTACAGGTATACCTTACAAGGCTGTCCCACTGTCTCAAAAAAGAGGCATGAATGCGATTCTCTCTTACAGGAAAGCACCTTGTATATGTCGTGGATGTTATTTAGATTAGCTGTTGCAAGAAGAAATGAATTGCGCTGGAGATCTCAAGGTGAAATGCAGAGCGTTTTCATAAGGGGAAATTGAAAGCGAAATTGCCAGCTGGATTGTTCATTTCTGTAATCAAAAGCAGAGTTTAAAAAGCGTTTTGTTTAAAAGTAAATTTTTATTCAAATATCGAATGCCAAGGTCAAAACCAAAAATAAACAAAGACACCTATTACCAAATGAATAGGATTCGATTCCTATTTCCAAACTTTATTCAATGGGATCTGCGCTCCATGTGTCGGCCATCAGAGGATTTTTAGGGGAACGCTGTTTTATTTTAGAATAGAGGAAACGCTCTTTTCTATTGTTGTAACTGCAGGTGAAACAGCGCCCCTGTTTTGGGGTCGATTTGTTTTTTCTAGAATAGTTTATTTAATGTATTAAAATAATCATTTGTAGGGGGAGAAAGTTCTGAGAGTTGATGTAGGAGAAAATTAGAGCTTTATTATACAGTCTTAGACAGAGATTTTAATGGAGAAATACAGCTCTGTTTCTTGAGATTCTTGTGGCTTGAAATTTAGCAAATGTTTTTCCCTTTGTTTCATATGTCATCGTTATGTTCACGGTTCATTAATCGCCATTTCAATATTGAATGTTTCCAAGTGAGAAAGGCAGAATTCAATTTATTTGCTCTGTCTTGAGGAAGTATTCATAGTTAATGTTTTCTTCTGTTCGACAAGGATCCATCTTCTATGCCCTTGTCGACTTCTCAGCAGTCTTGTCATTCCGTTTATCTCAATTTAATTGCTAAACTTCATGCTTACCTTGCCTCAGGAGATAATCTGCGTTCTTTATTTCATCTCTGCTCTTGCTGCCTTTGCCTTACACAGCCCAGAAACCCAACATTCATTAAAATCCCTTTTCATATCAATTTACTAGCCTAAGATTAGCATTCCTTATCGGTCATCTCAGCCCCTTGAAGATCCTTTTGCCGAGATAGACCCGGAGAGAGCCCTCTCCTGTCCTCGTAGGGCTAGCTACGAGGCTAAGGTTGGTTTGATGTTGCCTCGAGTTTTGCCTTCTTCAGCCTGTGGCAGAATCGAGCGCTAACAGGCAACTCCATTGTGTGTCAGATGCATTGAATGCATCACTATGGTCACAACAGATAGTCCAATTCACCCTTTCACCTATCTCTCCACTGGGTCTCCACTGGAATAGACATGCACTGTAGTTAACTGTTGTATTTGTTCATTTTTTAGTGAGTTATTAGTTGTGAATTAATTAACTAATTCATTCACTAAACTCTCACTAGTGTATCTTTCAGTTAGACTAGATACAACTGGCTCAACTGAGTTTAACTAACTTAACTGAATTAAACTAAATAACAACTCCTATAACTACTCTTCCAACTCTTTCATAACTTTTCCACTTCATTTCTAGCTGAGTCCTCCATGCATGAGCCACCAATAACCCTAGGAATTGTGTAATTCCTTCAGCCCACATATTTTCCAAATATTTTCACTGAAATAAAGTGCTCTAAGAAAATAAGTTGATGTTTATTGTCGAATTATTATTAAGGGTTAATAATAATCCACATGCACCTCTTTTTAGATTGACGATCTATAAATAGACTTTGCCAAATATTCTAAAAATAGAATTTCATATATTTTTCCAACTTGATCAACCATCTACAAATAGCATCCTGCAACTTATAGAATATGCTAACCATGTCTAAAAATAGACATACACCTAAAAATAGCCTGAGGGCCCCACTTAGTGAAGGTGCTTAATTTTCACTAAGCTCATCATCTTGTTGAATATCAACACTCCCTCTCAACAAGATAGGGATTATCCTTCACCCTGATACCGCCTCTATGGTATTCAAATTTTATCCTGTCGAGCACTTCGTTAGAATATCTGCATCCTAATATTCTGTAGCAATGTACTGAAGCAACATGATCTTCCGTTGCACACAATCTATGATATGATGATACCAGATATCAAGATGTTTAAATCTACCATGAAACACAGGATTAATTGAGAGTTTAATGCAACTCTGATTATCACAATGTATCACTGTAGGATCTAAATGCGAACTGAACAAACCGACCAAGATCTTCCTCATCCAATTAGCCTCACATGCAGCTTGACTTGCTGCCATGTATTCTACTTCCACTGAACTGAGTGCCATGGATATTTCTTTCCTGTTGTACCAAGAAACTATTGTATATCCGATACTGAAAACCCCTCCTTATGTGCTTTTTCTGTCCGTTGGGCTGCTTGCCCAATCTGCATCTGTGAAGCCATGCAATTTCACCTCATCCGTCTGTTTGTATCATAGGCCATACTCAGATGTGCCCCTGATATACCTCAAGAAATGCTTTCCTGCCTTCCAAAAGAGCTTGTTAGGCTTAAAAATCACTGGAGAAAGTTGTTTCACCGCATAGAATATGTTCGGTCTTGTATTAACTAAATACATGAGTGAACCCACCAACTGTTGATAAATAGTGGCATCAAATACCTCTGTCGATGTAGCAACCTCATTCCTCCAATTTCCTGGAACAAGAGTATCCATGGACTTGCATTCTTCCATGTGAAATTTACCAAGTATCTCCCGAGCATACTTGCCTTGAGACAAAAACAGTTCACCTTCTCTCTACCATATTTCCAATCCAAGGAAATAATGAACGAGGCCCAAATCCTTCATCTCAAACTCCTTTGCAAGATCTACCTTTCATGAGTGTATCAACTGCTCATCACCCGTTAGTATTTAATCATCAACATAAAGAACTATGATTAAAAGCTTACCCTCCACCACAATTTGGTATAGGTTTGCATCTGCCTCACTCTTGGTGAAGCCAAGTCCAGTGAAATAACTATTGATCCGTGTGTACCAAGCACGTGGTGCTTGCTTCAGCCCATACAAAGCTCTTTTGAGTCTGCACACATGCGCCTCGCTGCTGAAGATATCAAATCCTTCAGGCTGCTCAATGTACACTTCTTCCTCAATGATCCCATTAAGGAACATAGTCTTCACATCCATCTAATGAATGTGCCAACCCATCTGCGCTGAGAGAGAAATGATAGTCCTTATAGAATAATACCGTGCGATAGGTGCAAAGGTTTCTTCATATTCAATCCCCTCTATCTGTGAGAAGCCTCAGGAAACAAATCTTGCCTTATACTTCTCGATGCTCCCATCAACAACTTGCTTTACCTTGTAGATCCATTTCGAATCTACCACTGATTTACCCACCAGTCTTGGAACAATCTCCCAAGCATTGTTTTTGACAATGGAGTCATACTCCTCCACCATGGAAACTACCCATGTGGGCTCCTGCCCTGCTTCTTCAAAAGAAGATGGCTCTGTCACGACACACTTGCTCATAAGAGCCATGTATCCAGTAAATCGGTCAAGTGACTGTCTCTGTCTATGCTGTGATGTAGGGACTCGTACATTCTATGCCACATCAAGCTTCAGTCTCTTAGCTTATGTGGTATGCCTTCTCCCTCTTCTGATGTTTGGTTTTGCATGAGTGGACTCCTCCACTCCATGAATCTCCTCCTATGGCTGATCCACATCTAGAGGCTCATCTTTGGGAACAATAAGTTCCTCCTCTGCATGCAAGTGTAGCTCCCTCTCAAGCGACAAATTCATGGATTTCACCTCATTGAATTTTATATCCTGTCGCACCATAGTCATTCGACTGTTTGGAAAATACACACGATAATTATGGGGTGTTTCTGGTACCCTAAAAATATCCCAACTTCTGTAGTCAGCTCCAGCTTCTTTTTGGCGTCCTTTTTCACATGAATGTAAAGAGATGAGCCAAAAATATTCAATTGAGAAATATCAGGCTTCTTACCAGTAAAAGCTTATTCAGGTGTACTCATGCCAAGTACTCTATGAGGACAACAGTTTTGCACATAAACCGCAGTGCTGCATGATTTTTCCCACAAGTGCATCGATAGGCCCTGGTCATGCAGCATAGCTCGTGCAATACCCACGATCATTATGTTCTTCCTCTCCACGAACCCATTTTGTTGTGGGTTATGAGGCACTATGAGTTCTCTTCGAATTGTTTCTTTGCTACAGAAATCTTTGAATTCTTTCAAGATATATTCACCACCATTATCGCTCCATAGAGCCTTCACTTGCTTCCCCGACTTCGTTGAAGAATTGTCTTCAAATGGCTTCAACTTTCCCATTGGCCTGAGGATAATAAGGAAATGAATGTTCCTACAAAAAACCTAATTTCAAAGCCAATTCAACCATCATGATGTTTTGAAAATGACTGCCATGGTTAGTGACAATCTCTTTGTGGATACCAAAGCGAGAAATGACTTGATTGAAGAGGAACAGGGCTACTGTCTCACCTTCATTCCCAAAAGTAGGCATATCCTCAACCCACTTCGTGAAGTAGTCTACAACTACAATGATGTACTCGTGACCTTTAGTCGAAGGCGAGTTACAAGTAGTATAATAAATACCCCACTTTGTGAAGGGATCGACAATGACAACAGGAAAGAGCAGAGCTGGATGAGTGCACATCTTTCGAGTATAAACCTGACACGGATGACACTTTTTGACCGATTCAATACAATATTTGAAAATCAAAGGCCAAAAGTATCTGGTACTCAAGATTTTTTTGGTTGTAGCAAGCCCAAATAAATGACCACCACAAGCTCCACTGTGGCAATCATTCAGTACAACCTCAGCCTCTTCGAGAGTTAAGTAGCGTCTGAGGATCGAATCGACCCCGCAACGATATAAAGTGTCACCAATAATCAAATAAATTTTGGCTAAGTGACGTAACTTTCGACGCTCATCTTTCGAAAAAGCTGAGGGAAACTTCGAAATTTGGAGATAAACTATGAGATCCAAATACCAAGGATCCTGTGAAGAGATGAGAAAAAGATGTTCATCAGGAAATGATTCATCATAAAAATCTCGTCTCCACAAGGCAACTCAGAAATAAACTCGGCAAATACTAACGATTTCTTGGACTTGGCAGACAAAAATTCAAGATCAAAATCCTCCAAAATAACAATCCATTGATTGTATTTTTCCCCAATCAAATGCCTACTGACAAAAAATTGAAATGTAATGACTGCTGCCAAAACATATGTTTTACGAAGGAGAATGTAATGTCTTAGTCGTTGAACAACATGGACAGCTGCTAAAGCTAGTTTCTCTATCAGAGAATATCAGGCTTAAGGACTTACCAAGCCTTGACTAAGGTGGTATATAACATGCTCGAAAATAGCATCATCCTCCTGAACCCAAATCATAACAATGGTAGATTCTGCTGCAATGATATACGAGAGGAAATCCTTAATATAATAGAGTGGACTTAGTAAAGGAGAAGAGGTTAATTATTTTTTCAAAGCATCGAATGAGCATTGAGAAAATTCATCCCAAAATAATGGAACTCCTTTCTTTAATAACCTTATAAATCCCTTTGTAATCTCAACATAATTTATGATGAATCTCCACACTTTATTAGCTTTTCCTTGCAGACTTTGAAGTTGACGAATTGAAGACGGGGGATGCAACTGAAGTATTGCCTCAACATTGAAGGGATATACCTGATTCCCTTCCATAGACACGATGAATCCCAACAAACGACTGGATGTGACAGTGAAAACACACTTATTAGGGTTCAACCGAATTTTGTTATACCGACATCATTCAAAAACTTGACTAAGGTGAGGAGGATGATCAATTCTCTTGCAAGAACGAGCAGCTAAATCATACAAATATGCCTCAGTAATATGTTTAATGTCATGGAAGGCATAAGACATGGCCCGCTAAAACGTAGCCCCAACATTTTTAAGGCCAAAAGGCATATTATGGTAAGAAAAGGTACCCCAGGGACAAATAAATGCAGTATTATGCCGATCTTCAGGATGGATAGTGATTTGATTATACCCCGAGAAACCATCCATGAAGGAGAAAATCTCATTCCCCGCACACTCATCGATGATATGATATATAAATGGTGTGGGGTAATTATATTTAGGAAATGCCTTATTTAGGTCCCTGAAATCGATTCAAAATCATATAATTCCTCGTTTCTTGTCCGTAGGAACTAGATTTGAAACCCACTAATTTAATGGAATGGGGTAAATGAAACCCGCCTTAAGTAGCTTCTCCACCTTAGCTTTAATAGTTGTTGCCTTCCTAGGGTTGACCGAATGAAGATTCTGCCTGATAGGCTTAGGGTTTTCATATATCTTGATCTATTGCTAGACAATAGATGGATTTATACGAGGCATTTACTCATAATATTTAGCAAACACATCTCGAAAATCTCAAAAGAGATCGGTGTTAGTTTGAATTTCTTCAAAATCTCCAATGAAGACATTCTCTATAGTGTTTGGATCTCTGGAGATGTTCACCAGGGTAGTAGCAGAAATAAAAACCATGTTCCCTTCAGAAAAAACCTATGCTAGTGCTAAAGGGTTCAGGACTGGGTGAACAGGACCATAGGACTGAAGGCTAGGGAAACTTGACTCAACTTCTTGCAAGTCTGGTAGAAAGTGAGACCAATGATGCGAATCATCCCACGGTCTCTCTACAACAATCAATGCTTTTAGGATGGCCTCTTCATATGGAAGAGTGGTATCAAGGAAATCCTGAGCAGAAGATGAACTAAGAGTCCAAGCCAGAGCCACATCTCCATGCAATTTGTCTGGTGAAAGAGAAATTGGAATGGAATCTGCAAAGTTAATAATAGATCTATAAGAAATATTAGCTGCAGACATAGTGAATTCCATTACACCCACTTTACCTTCTTCTAATGTGTAATTAGGAGAAGGTAAGGTCCAAGGGTCCAATAAATAATGAGTTCTAAAGAACTCTCTCTGAATAGGAACCCTGGAGGATGAAATAGCATTGATATGAACCGAAGGAGGCGGAAGATCAAAAGTACCTATCAAGGATGTATACATTCCAACCCCTAGATTCTCAACAGGTTGCTTGGTATCCTTCACCAAAGTAAATATTGAGTCAAAAGATGCATTCAGATCTACAGGAGAATAATCCTGTAATATTCCCAATTGGGAAATGCAACAATAATAATCAGTTATGTAGAGAAATAACGTAGATCATCTAAGTAAGAGAAAGAGGCCAATATGGAGGCTATTTATTTACATTTACATCAAAAAAATATATACACAAGATATCCCATGAGATGTACAATATGAAATAGAAGACTTTTATAGAAGAAAATCCTCAAAAAGAGGTGCTGCAACCATGTATTAAGACTAAAAGAATTTGACAACGTTATTTTATTGGCTTCAAATACTATATATTACACTTCAAATCTAGAGCAAATATCTGTATAAAAAGTCAGATATATATCAGATCCATACACTAGATAGGCTCTTCTTCAAATTCTCCTTGCAGTTTTTAGGAAAATATAAAGTACAAGGAGTAGATCTGAGATCTAATGCCGCAGATCTGTAGAAATATTTAGAAATACATGGACATTCAGATCTATTGGGTGTGGAGCCTGATTATCTTGTTTATTTTGTATCACAGCGTTGGACCCCTATACCTTAATGGGGGCGGCAATGCCACCCGTAATTAAACGTTGCCTGGGGGGTCCAGGGGGGGCGGCTGCAACTTTATGGACCCCCCTGGCGGCACTACCCCCGAAGCTATAAACAAATGTAAAATTTCCGTGTAAAAGTATAGTAATTTCTGTTCAATATGGGTCGTTCATTAGGCAGATGATCTGACAGTAGAAGTTATGTTTAGTTTAGGGTTTTTTCCCTAGAAGGCAACCCCTCTCTTTGTATGAGGGTATTGTATTGCGGCTGTGGATTGAATGTGTATTCTTGGAGTGAGAAATAGATAGGGAGACTGTGAGAGAGAACAGAGGATATTAAAACGGATCTGTTGTAGGTTGTGTCTCTTCATTTTGCTGGATAATAGAAAGAAAGGACTGGCTGTTCGGGGTGGACGTAGCCCAAACTAGGTGAACCACGTATATCTGTGTCTCTCTGGTTTTATGTGTTTTGTGTGCTTGTGTTTTTCACATATTTTATTTGTTTCATTTATTTGTAATATTTAATTTTCTAACAACTGGTATCAGAGTCAAAGGTCTATTTGGCTGATAAACTTGCAGGAAAGAAGAGTTCCTGGTTTGAGTGCGAGCAATGGTGGAGGATGGTAAATTTAGGGTCGAGAAATGTAACAGCCAAAACTTCCCACTGTGTAAGATGCAAATGGAAGATTATCTGTATCAGAAAGATATGTACCTACCATTGAGCAGAAAAACAAAGAAGGCGACGACTATGATAGATGCAGAATGGGATATTATTGATAGAAAGGCACTCAGAACAGTACTATTGTGCCTCGCGGTGTCAGTAGCCTTCAATATTTCAAAGGAAACAACAATAGAGGGTTTGATTAAGGCATTGGTGAAACTATATAAAAAACACTCGGCCTCAAACAAGGTATTTCTTATTAAACATTTATTTAATATGAAGATTTCAGAAGGTGGATCTGTTGCAGACCATTTAAATGATTTTAATACAGTTACCAGTTAGTTAAGTTTTGTAGGGGTAAAATTTGATGATGAAGTTAGAGCTATGTTATTTTTGTGCTCATTTCCAGGAAGTTGGAATGGTTTAGTTATGGCCATTAGTAACTCTGTCTCTGGATCTAGTACTTTAAAGTTTGATGATGTTGTCGGTGCTATACTTAGTGAGAAAATGTGATGGAAAAGCTCCGGTGAGACATCGGGTGATGCTTTGAGTGCATATACTAGGGGAAGAAGAATGGAAAGAGGAAAGAGCTCGGGATATCACATTAAATCAAGGAAAGGCATATCCAAGTCTAGATCGGGGATAGTGTGCTGGAAATGCAGAAAGAAAGGACACTTGAAGAAAGACTGTAGATCTCAAAAGGGAAAAGAAGGAGACACACAGCAAGAAAACAATCATGAAGCAAATGTGACAGGTGATGTGTTACAAGATGCCTTGATTATTTCTTTCGAAAATGTTACTGACTCTTGGGTTGTAGATTCAGGGGCCTCATTCCATGCCACACCTGATAAGAAATATTTTCATGACTATGTTCAAGGATATTTTTGAAAAGTTCGTTTGGGTGATGATAAACTCTGTAAAATTGTTGGAATGGGTAAGGTTCTTGTAAAAAAACAGAATGGAGACCAATGGCTATTAAAGGAGGTAAGTCATGTTCCATATTTGAAGAAAAATCTGATTTTAATAGGGTAGTTAGGCAGTGAAGGTTGTGTGACAACTTTCACAGATAAAACCTGGAAGGTCACCAAAGGAGCGTTGGTAATAGCAAAAGAAAAAAATGTTGGTACATTGTATTTATGCAATGGTATTTCTAACTCTGTCAATGTTTTAACTTCCAAAGGAGCAGATGCAACATTATGGCATCATAGGCTCAGACACATGAGTGAGAAGGGAATGAATATTCTTCACTCAAGAAATTTGTTGCCGGGTTTGAAGAATGTTGATTTGGATTTCTGTGAGAATTGCATTTATGGAAAACAAAAGAGAGTAAAATTTCTCAGAGTTGGGAAAGAAAATAAGAGCGAAAAATTAGAGCTTTCGCATACGGATGTATGGGGACCTTCTTAGGTATCATCTCTTGGTGGCTCTCGTTATTATGTTACCTTTATTGATGATGAAACTAGAAAAACTTTGATTTATTGTATTCAAAATAAATCTCATGTATTTGATACTTTCAAGAAATGGAAAGCTTTGGTTGAGATTGAGACATGAAAGAAGTTGAAGTGTCTCAGATCATAAAATGGAGGTGAATATTGCAACAAAGAGTTTGATAGGTACTGTTCAGAGCATGGAATTCGCAGAGAGAAGACAGTTACAAGAACACCACAAGAAAATGGTGTGTCAGAAAGGATGAACAGAACAATAATGGAGCGTGCAAGGTGCATGAGATTTCATGTAGGATTACCTTTACAATTTTGGGCAGATTTCGTAGATACTATTGTTTATCTAATAAATAGAGGGCCTTCAAGTTCCTTGGATGGTGGTATTCTAGAGGAAGCATGGACAGGTAAAAAATCAAACTACTCTTTTTTAAAGCCTTTTGGTTGTAAGGCCTTTGTCCATATTAATAAAGAAAATAGAACAAAGCTTGAGGAAAAATAAAAGAAATGTACCTTTATTGGATACGGTGTTAATGATTTTGTTTATCGCTTATATGATTATGAAAATCACAAAATCATTAGGAGAAGAGATGTAATATTCAATGAAAAGGTCTTGTATAAGAATCAGTTGCAGGAAAAGAAACATGAAAAAGAAAACAAAGGATACACAGTTCTTGATTAGATCACAGAAAAGGTGAAGGTGCCTGAAAATAATAATAATCAAGAGCCACAACAACAACAACCACCACAACAGAAACATGCACCTTAAACACCTGAAAGTTGTGTTAGAACTACTAGGATAAGTAGACCCCCTGAATGATACTCTCCTTCATTATATTATTTATTGTTGACTGATTCTGGTGAACCTGAATGTTATGAAGAAACAATGCAGGTTGAAAGCAGGAAGAAGTGGGAACTAGCCATGGAAGAAGAGATGGAATCATTAATGCATAACCAGACTTGGGACTTAGTCAGGTTTCCTGCATGTAAAACTACATTACAGAATAAATGGGTTTACATGCTAAAGGAATAAGATGCAGGAAAATAGAGGTACAAAGCTAGACTTGTGGTGAAGGCGTTTGCACAAAAGAAAGGTATTGATTTTGATGAAATATTTTCTCCTGTTGTTAAGATGACTTCAATCAGAACTATTTTAAGTCTTCTAGCAGCGAAATATTTACATCTTGAAGAGTTAGATGTAAAGACAACATTTCTCGATGGACATTTGGAGGAAGAGATCTATATGCAGCAACCAACAGGATATGAGGTCAAAGGGAAAGAAAAATTAGTGTGCAAGTTAAAGAAGAGCTTGTATGGCTTAAAACAGGCTCCAAGGAAGCGGTATCTAAAATTTGACAAGTTTATGTCTGAACAAGGTTATACTAGATGTCACTTTGACCATTGTGTTTATTTGAAAAAGAAAAATGATGGCAGCTATATTATATTTTTATTGTATGTCGATGACATGCTTGTTGCAGGGTCTAACATGCAGGAAATAAATTTTCTCAAAATAAAATTGGCAAATTCATTTGCAATGAAGGATTTAGGAGCTGCAAAAGAAATCTTTGGTATGAGAATATCGTAAATTAACACTGTCTTAGAATGAGTACATACAAAAGGTGTTGAAAATATTTAATATGTAGAATGCAAAACCAGTTAGTACACATTTTTATAGCCATTTAAAACTTAGTAAGGAGATGTGCCCCAAGACCCAAGAAGAAATGGACTATATGTCTAAATTTCCATATGCATCAGCAGTTGGAAGCTTAATGTATGCAATGTTCTGCACAAGGCCTAATATTGCACATGCAGTGGGATTTGTAAGCAGGTACATGAAAAATCCAGGAAAAGAACATTGGATGGAAATAAAATGGATTCTTAGATATTTGAGAGGTACCACAAATCAAGCATTATGCTTTGGTGGTTTAAACATTGCTCTACAGGGATATGTTGATGCAGATATGTCAGGTGACAAAGATAACAAGAGGAGCACTACAGGATATGTATTTACTGTAGGTGGAATAGCTATCAATTGGGTTTCAAAAATCCAAAGTGTTGTTGCACTTTCAACAACATAAGCAGAGTATGTTGCTGCTATAGAGGCTAGTAAAGAAATGATTTGGTTACAAAGGTTTATGGATGAATTAGGTAAGAAGCATGATATGGGAATGTTGTACAGTGATAGCCAAAGTTCCATTCATCTTGCAAAGAACTCAACATTTCATTCCAGGACTAAACACATAAAACTCAAGTACCATTTCATACGGTCAGTATTGGAAGATGGACAGTTGAAGCTAGAAAAGATACACACTAGCCAGAATCTTGAAGATATGCTAACAAAAGTTGTAACCAGGGAGAAACTGAGATTATGATCAGTTTCAATTGGTCTTCAAGGATGACAATGAAGATGAGAAACAACCAGGTCCAAAGAGGAGTCATTGTCCAACAAATGAAGCAGCGGCGGAGTTGCTACAATCAGTCTCCAAGTGCGAGATTGTTGGGTGTGGAGCCTGATTATCTTGTTTATTTTGTATCACGGCATTGGACCCCTGTACCTTAATGGGGACGACAATGCTGCTTGTAATTAAAAATTTCTTGGGGGGTGCAGGGGGGGCGACTGTGACTTTATGGAGCACCCCCTTGGCGGCACTGCCCCCGAAGCTAAAAACAGATGTAAAATTTCGTTGTAAAAGTACAGTAATTTCTAGTCAATCTAGGCCATTCATTAGGTGGATGATTTGACAGTATAATTTATGTTTATTTTAGGGTTTTTTGCCCTAGAAGGCAACCCCTCTCTTTTTATGAGGGTATTGTATTGCGGTTGTGGATTGTATGTGTATTCTCAGAGCGAGAAATAGATAGGGAGACTGTGAGAGAGAACAGAGGATATTACAGTGGATCTGCTGTAGGTTGTGTCTCTTCATTTTTCTGGATAATAGAAAGGAAGGACTGGCTGTTCGGGGTGGACGTAGCCCAAACTAGGTGAACTACGTATATCTGTGTCTCTCTAGTTTTATGTGTTTTGTGTGCTTGTGTTTTCCACATATTTTGTGTGTTTCATTGCTCTATAATATTTAATTTGCTAACAAGATCTGATCTGATATATGCAATATGATTATCTCCTCCAATGGATCTCAATGTGAAGGGTAGATCCCCAACACATTAAAACCACTCCTCCAAAAAGTGTTCTAAAAGACCCTGCAATAGTACCCACAAAAATAAACAATTCTGGAAGCAAGACTGTGTTGTAGGCTTTAGAACATTTTTGGCCTTATGCCAAGATCTGAAAAGGTAGCTCCAATCATCCAATACTCTCCTGCCAATGGGATAAAAGCCTTCCCCACTGAAAAGGAGCACTAGAATGGCCTAAATCTTAGTAGATCTAGCCTCCACTTGCTGCACCTTACAAAGACAACCAAACCCTCGACAGAATCTACGTTGTAGTTGGAAGAAGAAGCTTGGCCTTCAACCTGATAGTGGACAAGAAATGTAACACTCTTCCAAGAGGCCTCTCAAGGAAAGCGGTGGGATTCCCAACCAGGAACACCCAGTGTTAAACAACACTATTCTCAGTTAAACAACTAGAGAATGATATATGTCTAAACAGACAATATATTCATAAATAACATAATCATCAACAACCTTCTCATGCTACCATCCTCTTCCTTTTATAAGCTGAGAGCTTGCAAAGCCCTAAAGCACCTTTAATGAAATAGCTCCTTTCACATGATCCACCTCCATCTAAAACAACATTGTGCCTAATTGATGGCCACTCCGCCAAGACAACGTTGTAGATTTGGTCAAGGTTGACCCAGTCAAAATGTTCAACCCCTTTGACACCTAAAGGTTCCTTCTTACTTAGCCAAGATATAACCTTTTTCACATTTGGAATTGATTTATTTGCTGTTTAGGATTTTTAGGATCCTCCTTTACAATTTTATTTATGAAACAAAAAAATAAAACAAAAATGAATATTCCCATTAGCGTAGGACTAATTGGGAATATTACAGTCCTCCCCTCCAAAATGTTGATTTTCCTCAAAAAACTGATAATGTGAGTGCTACAACTCTTCTCCTCCTCCATTGGTGACACCATCATGTGTTAAGCTTCCTCCATAAGCTAAGTGTTCACCAATCAAACCCTCCATGAGTTTTTGCTCCAAAGTTCTTATGAGATGTAAATAGTCCATCCCACAAGGATTCAATAACTCAAATGAAACAAACATGGTTGAACCAATGCTCTCCCTGAAACATGTAGCATAATACACATAGAGAATATCCATCCCATGAGGTACATACATGCCTCCCATCCTACCTCCATACATCCCCATAAAAAGTACAAGTATATCATCAATGTATGGGAGAAAAACTACATACATACAAATAGAAATTTGAGCATGTGGAGGTGGGTCATAGTCCCACATATGGAACCAGCGTAGTGCATATCCTACCTGCATCAGATCAAGATATGGTAAGTGGATTTCCCACCACTTACTTGCTTCCCATGTTATCTCACTGTCGCTAAAAGTGTGAGATATGTTTGGTGCTTTAGGAAAGCACTCATCATGATATAAAATATCCCTTTGCTCATCAAGGGAGTGGCCAAATTCAAAAAAAATTGTGGCCCATTGTTGGCCATGAGATTTACAAGATGTATTACTCCTCCTTGGAGCCATGACTTGCATAAACATGGTGAAAGAATGTATACAATCAAAAAATAAAACATGCCTTACATGATCAAATTCTTCACCAACAAGACTCCTCATACAAATGGAGTGGTGCATAGATCTATCCTCTTTCTCAAAAAGAGAAAGAGAGGGTTTATTTAACTCTTCCATAGATTTATGTTGCTTCTCCATCTCCACATGGTACATGCATCTTTGAAAATGCTAATATAGTTATTTTTCAAAGCCCTCCCAATAGTAGCTCGTCAAGATGATGTTGTTGAGCTTCATGGAATATGTGTGGCTGAAACAAAGCTCTTCATAGGCCCTTTGTAGTAACTTCTCCTTGATCTTGGAATCTCTAGACAAGAAAATCCTACCATGATCATAGATGACTCCATCTTGGATTGAATAGCTCTCATCATGTAGCAAGCCATCAAGAATTATGCAAGTGTGAAGATCCTTGGAATATTCCACCAACAGTTGGGATTTCCAAAATGGATCTAATCTACCCAATAATGACAGCACTGATAATGTGTAAACTAAAATGGCTGCCATGTTGTTGCTCTTATCCTTGACATCTTCCATGCCAGAGGTGTATGTTGGAAGGCCATGCCTCCCATTTCTCTCCTCCTTGACATATCCCATGCCAAAGTTATAACATGGAAGGTTGTTATTCCTTCCTTGCTACCCTTATTGCATATGTACATGCTCAAAATAAAGTGGAAGTTATTGGAAGCGAGTCTCCCATGAAAGGCCGTCATCTACCCAAAATATCCTTGGTCTTGCCAAAGTATGCATGTGTGACCACATCTCCTATCATGTATGGAAGACTTCTCTCCAAATGAGATTGTCTTTTGATTCTCCACAATCATGGATTGCCTCCCTTGCTCCATGATGTTGTCATTATTCATCCTTGCAGCATATTTTCTCAGCACAGTATGGGATGACAGAATGGATAATGGTGAAAAGGGAAAAATATTTCCCCTCTCCTTGAGCTTTCCCAATACTCTTAGAGCTGTAGTATGGTCTTATAATTCTCCCTTTCTTCTTGGATCTATGAATGAAGCATAAATGCATGAAACATCTTTCACCAACTTTGAATCAGGTGGTCTCCCAGGTGGTTTACCATAAGATAATGATGTCTCATGGTTAATTCCCATCTGTATAATAGATGGGATCATCATAGCACTGCTTCCACTGCGTAAGTCCATCTCTGATTTTTGTGTGGAAGTCTCATGATAATGGGGTATCACTCTTAAGGATGCAAGAGTGCTTCTGGTTGGAGCAACTTCCCTATCTTTCCTTCCATGTAAAAGGGGATCACCTCTTGTAATGTCAACACTGTGATTCTTCCTCTGTTATTCTTCTCCTACCTTCTGTAATATCTCACAGTCTAATGTGCTTCCTTTAGATGTAGTTATCTTAGGAACACCAAACATCTCCTTGGTGTCAAGTGTCTTGATCACAAAGGAATGATCTATCATAGTGTGTGTTCCCAAGAGTGTATCCAAGGTTGGAACACACTTCCTCCATTGTTTTATCTCCTTGTCTATCATCATAGACACATGCTTCTCTTGATATTCGTGTATAAGATCCATTGGAACTTCTTACAAAGACACAAGAGCCCCTCTAGTGGAAGCAATTGCTTCACCCCCCTCTCCAAATAGAAGTAGATCTCCTCCTACTGTCACAGCGCTGAAGGATCTTTCTAGATTTTCCTCCTCATTCTCCTTATCAATGGAGAATGCCTCATCATTGAGAGGTCCTTTGTCTTGATCTCCCTCTAAAAAGGGAATCCTCATGTCTTCTTCTTGAGAAGAAATTTCTTGTTGAAGTGCGGCCTTTGCCCTTGGCAAATCATGTAGTAGATCTATAACCCCCTCAACCATGTTCTGATATGGAGCTGGTTTCATGGATCCTTCCAATTCATGCAAATTTTATGAACTCTTGGGCTTGGTTTTCTTACCCAAGGATGTTTCAGATGACTTCAAATCAAATATTTTCACTAACATCATAGTGAACTTTGCATAAGTAGAGATGTTTCCATTTTTCAATGAAGAAGATTCAAATAGCCACCACGCATAAGCCTTACCTTGGATATGCATCGCTGCTACTCTTATGGCTTCTTCTTCTGAAACTTGATGCAGCTAGAAATATGTGTCTAGCTTCTTTACCCAAGACTTGGTTGAGCTCATGGTTGATCCATCAAAAGTAGGTAGAAAGAATCTACCCAAAGTTTTTTGCATGCACCCTCTTCTTCTATTGTATTTTCTAGATCTTCTCTCCTCTTTAAGTTGACAAAACTCTTAGAAGCTTAGATGCTCCCTGAATATTTTAGACTGGGATCCATATCCTTGGAGATGGTCACCAAGTGTCTCCTCCTTTGGTGTTTCTCCTTCTACTTCTTCTCTTGCTAGGAATGTAGGCATGCTACAACATTGTAGATCTGATTGTGTGGCTGAATTCTCACACACATAATATGAAGAACTGGGGATTTCTTCATGTGAAATTCTTCTTGAGAGATATTCATGTCTTTCCCTCCTTATTCCCCTGATTTCACTTTTCAACTCATGCATAGTTTTGAACTGAGTTTTTGAGAACTATTTCCCTTTCATTTTTCTAGATAAAGGGGTTTTACCCTTGTCTTCCTTGTCTTCTTTGTAATCAATCTTCTTCTTCTATCTCTTCTTTTCTTTAAAAAATATATTGGCTTCTTAGAATGCACAGGATGTGCCAAGATGATGCTCTGATACCACTGTAATATTCCCAATTATGAAATGCAGCAATAATAATCAGTTATGCAGAGAAAAAATGCAGATCATATAAGTAAGAGAAGGAGGCCAATATGAAGGCTCTTTATTTATATTTACATTAGAAAAATTTATGCACAATATATCCCATGAGATGTACAACAATAAATAGAAGACTTTTATAGAAGAAAATCCTCAAAAAGAGGTGCTGCAGCCATGTATTAAGACTGAAAGATATTGAAAGCGTTATTTTATTGGCAACAATTACTGTAGATTATACTTCAGATCTAGAGCAGATCTTTGTATAAAAATTCATATCTATATAAGATCCATACACTAGATAAGATCTTCTTCAAATTCCCCTTGGGGTTTTTAGCAAAACATGAAGTACAAGGAGTAGATCTGAGATCTAATGCTGTAGATCTGCAAAAATATTTAGAAATACATGGAAATTCAGATCTAATATGATATATGCAATATGATGATCTCCTCCAATGGATCTCAAATGTGAAGGTTAGATCCCAAACACATGAAAACCACTCCTCCAAAAAGTGTGCCAAAAGACCCTGCAATAGTACCCACACAAATAACATAGTTCTGGAGGCAAGACTACACTGTAGGCTTTAAAACATGTTTGGCTTTATGCCAAGATCTGAAAAGGTAGCTTCAATCATCCAATACTCTCTTTCCAATGGGATAGAAGCCTTCACCACTGAAAAGGAGCACTATAATGGCCTAGATATGAGTAGATCTAGCCTCCACTTGCTGCAGCTTACAAAGAGAACCAAACATTCAACAGGATCTGCATTGTAGTTGGAATGAGAATCTTGGCCTTCCGCCTGATGTTAGGAAAAATACGGGGGGGTGAATCAGTATTTAGAGCTTACTCAAATCTTTTAATTTTTCCTTACAGAATTCTATACGTGACTTTAATTAACACAACTCGCATATATACGCAGATATCTTTAAGAAAAATTGTGTATGTATAGAGATCTTAATGTGAAAATAATTCTTTAATTAGATCAGTGCATTATTTATTCATCAGATGTTTAGTAAGAAGTAAGCATGTGTAGTAAGAACATAATAAATCGTCACACATAAGAAACACACATGAACACTAGGATTTAAGGTGGAAACCCAATTCGGGAGAAAACCACCACTGCTGTTGTATCTGTCTTCAATATTTATTATAAAGAATATTTCTTACAATCATGTACTAGCACAGACTCATACTAGCACGTAGGCACCCACCTGCAGAAGGCTGCAACCTTCTCTCGTTCTCTAGCTACTACTGGAAGGGAGCTCCAACCCCCTGATCTCATTTACCAGCCTCTCCTCGAAGGGAGATAATACCCCATGATCTCGTTTACCAACCACTCCTGGAAGGGAGTTACTACCCCCTGATATCATTTACCAGCTACTATTGGAAGGGAGCTACAACCCCCTCACTGAAGGCTTTGACCCTCAGCACCACCATGGACCACGTTTCATTAATTTTCATATTGGATCCAACCGCTTCCACATAACACAACTTGTAGGCCTCTTTTCATCAGATTTTCAGACTGAAACCACTCCATACATTTAAGCTCAAAGAACATACATCAAAATGAAACTTCATAACCCATTCAATTCATTCATTGAATCATCAACCAATCAACCAACCAACCAGTGATCTTTAATCATAATGAACTAGTCTCATAATCAGTATTCAAAAAACTCAGATCTGTATGAAGATATCATTGACAAACAACAATAATACAACAAAACAGATTAGATATTTCCTTCTGCACACTTCAGCAAAACCCTAGATTCCATGCACACTTTTACTTCACTGAACCCATGTATATATGCGCTTTCACATATACAAACCTGTGTATACATCTGCAAACATTTCAAGACTTACCTTATATTCCATACGCGCTTTTGCTGAAACCAACCCGCGTATATACGCGCTTTCTCTTCCACGAACCTGCGTATAGATCTGCAAACATTGTAGGGTTGTGCAACTCTTCAGAACAGATAAATAGCTCAGATCTTTCCCTTCACTCCAGAAAATATTTCGCCTCATCTCAGATCTAAGCATTCCATAAATATATCTAGAAGATACATAGTCATTTCAGGTCAAAAGGGACTGACCTTATATTCCATATGCGCTTTTGCTGAAACCAACTTGCGTATATACACACTTTCTCTACCATGAACTTGCATATAGATCTAAAAACATTGCAGGGCTACGTAACTCTTTAGAACAAATAAATAGCTCAGATCTTACCCTTCACTCTAGAAAATATTTCCCCTCATCTCAGATCTATAAGATACATAGTCATTTCAGGTCAAGAGATCTTCATCCATCATTGTATTCATAGGTGCATTATTTATTCAGATCTATTAATGAACTGTAACCCATTCCATGCAGATATACTTCAGAGTGAATTATTCATTCAATACCCAGACACATGCACCCCCTTTCACTATGATCTTCTTCTCCTTATATAGTTTTAGCCTTTACCAATACCATGAGCCAAAACCATACAACTTCCGATGGTATTCTTGGACGGAATCAAATAGACAATACAACGCTCAATACTATGGGCTAATACCATGGTAATGCCCCTTGGTATTATAATTTTGGAGCGCAAAAGGCATACGCGACTTGGGACATACTTATCCATGCGCATAAGCAACTTGGCCTTTACAAACCAGCGTATACATTGTGACATATTATATTTATCATTTCTTTGGTACTTAATGGAATTCTTTTCTTTGTCACATATGAGCTGATCTATAGACACATCATTCTTACATCTTTAACAAATAGGTTTCTTATCATAGGCAACTCATCAAGTAGGTTTCCATCAAGGACAAATTCATCAAGTAGGTTGCCATCAAGGACAACACATTACATCATATTGCCAAAAATCTCCCCCTTTGGACTTGATGGCAACCACAATGGTGTTTGATCACCACAACAGATAGATACATTAATCATAACCATTATTCAAACACCATGATACTCTCCCCTTTGACATCAAGGGCAAAGGACGGATCAAAACCAAAACAAGGTTTCTCTTCCCTTGTAGAGAGATGAGCTTTGTAGATTTGAAGTGCACTGAATTTACCATGCTCCTCCTGAGTTAATGATGAATCTTTAGATAGATTTTTCAATGAAGTAAATGACTCTATAACTCAACGAAGTATGACCATTCCTATCACCAAGGACTCATACTTACATCAATGATCCAACCAAGTGGAATTACATATTTGACTGTACTACCCAACCAAGTGGGTTTACAAATTTGACCAAGTCCTTATATGACTGAATATAACAATTTTACATCATAGTTCTCAACATGAAATTTTCATCAAATTAATTTTTATAAACAAGACCAATGAATCTCAATCATGAGATCAGACCACAACAATCACTTAGAATTCCAACAATGCATCATTTCCCACAGGACAAGTGCTCCCCCTTAGCTTGTGCATACTGAACACTTTCAACAACAAATCATCAAGGCATATTCATAAAAAATATTAGAGAATGAAACAAAAACATCACCAGAGATATGCAACAGCACTGCAACTATTGTGAAAAATTCTTGCCCAGAAAATTTTGCCAACAAAAACCCATATGCGGTTTTCTGTATATATACGCGCATATATACGTGACTATCCTTTATGAAATCCGCGTATCCAAATTAATCTTCTGAATTCAAGTAGATCTGATCTTCTGAGTGGCACAGATAACTCCCAACTTTTGTTTGAGATATTCGAAGGCTTCCCTGGGAAGAGGTTTAGTAAATATATTAGCAACTTGTTCTTTGGAGGGAACATACTCCAATTTCACCTTTTGTTCAAGCACTTGTTCATGTAAGAAGTGATACTTGATAGGAATGTGCTTGGTTTTGGAATGCATACCAATATTCCTTGATATACTGATGGCACTTGTATTATCACACATAATGGATATGGGAGGTGAACATTTTATTTGGTTCGTCAAATTACAGATATGACTTTTTATGACCAAAAGACCTCAAGAGAGAGATCATATTTCACAACCATCATTATGCCAACAATGCATTACTCTGAGCAAGGCTAATGCTCCCCCTGAAACTGAGCATCTTGAACATCTTCACCAACCAATTCATCAAATCATCTTCATCAAGCATATAATCAAAACTTAAAATCATATCAGCAGAAATAACCATCAACATTAGATCAAGAAATTTATTATTGTCAGCATTATATCAAGAACTGTTCTTGAGTCTTCCTCACTGTTTTTCTTATCAGAGAAAAACGTACGCAACTGTCTCTAATGGAACTCACGTGTATACACGGCTTTAGTTCATGAAACCCACGTATAGAAAGTGAAATACAAAAAAAATTCACAACTCCATCTCCCCCTGAACTTATACCACCTGTACCTGTCTTCTCTTGTCACATCAGATGCACTGTTAGAAATAAACACAACCAGAATTACCAACCAACCATGGGAATCACCATATATTTCTCCCCCCTGTGATGATACATTACTGATTCCTATAATGAATCTCACGTCACTCCTGCAGTCATTATGAGACGTAAACTTTACAAGCGGATGACTACAATAGGGTCAACATTCCCTACGTTTTTGACTGGAGCTTCTTCTTTTTCTAGCTTTGCTAGAAATTATCCAATTTCTCAAATCTGTTCATCATACTTAATTTGCATTCTTTTTCTACATGCCCATACTTGTTACAAGCATAACATCTTATGTGACCAGAAAAGGGATTATAGGGATCATAATATGTTTTTCTAATATTTCTTCTATTGCAATCAACTTCTTTATGACCAAAATTGCTGCATGAAAAACAATATCCCTGAAAGAAACCTAAGTACCTGGGAGCTGATTGTCTTTCTGTGTATTGTCTATCTGTCTTTGACTGAAACAACTTGCTTCTGCACTTGGCTGCAACATGTCCATACTTATGACATATAAAGCATTCAACATTATTGATCAAAGGAGAGAATCGATGATACTTCTATATTTACGAGAAAATGATTTCTTTTGAGAATTCATGATTGTCATTTGCCTTTTTGTCTCTTTAAACACTTCAGGTTTTGCATTGATATCCTTTGAATCTTTAGCTTTGTCTTGTGAACTAGAGTCTCCTTTCACAGTTTCATAAAAACCAAGACCAAATTTAATAGAGGGAGACCTTTGACTACTAAGAATATTATCCAGAATCTTAGTACTATCTTGAAACCTCAAGAATTTATCCTTTTCTTCTAATTTACCTTTTAAAATGTTTACCTCAACCTCCAATTTTTGGCATTGCTTCTTCATACTTTCTTCAACCCTTCTCCCTTCTTCTACTTGTTCATTCAATTTTAGAATCTCTTCTTTCAACCCATTTTCTTGTTCTTCAAATGATTGTAGAAGTTCTTCATTCTTCTTATTTCATGTTTCCAGATCTGCTTTGAGAGAGATGATTTATGCTTCAAGTCCTTCACTGTGAATGGTTACTTCATCCTGCAGCCTTTGATACTTGGTTATCTGTCCATTCATTCTAGAGATCATATCTTTGTAGATAGATTACCTCTCATTAAATAATCTTTATTGATCTTCAACTTTACTCTTGAGATTTGCAATTACTGCTTCTATATCCATAACATTAGTTTCACTTTGGTTTTCACTATCTTCACCATTGCATGCACAAGAAAGTGAATCACAAGAACAACAATCAATACCTGTTTCATCTTCTTCATTTTCTTTTGTACAATTTTTCTGAGATATCTTCTTTCTTTGAGTAGCATTCTCCTTTTGCTTCCTTCCCATTGAGACAACTCTCCTTCAAGTGATCAAGCTCCCTCAGAAGAACCTTCTCTGATACCAATTGTTGGGAAAAATACTGAGAAGAGGGCGGGGGGGGTGAATCAGTATTTAGAGCTTACACAAATCTCTTACTTTTTCCTTACAAAATTCTATACGCAACTTTAATTAACACAACTCGCGTATATACGTGGATATCTTTAAGAAAACTTGAGTATGTCTAGAGATATTAATATGTAGATAATTCTTTACTTAGATCAGTGCATTATTTATTCATCAGATGTTTAGTAAGCAGTAAGCATGTACAGTAAGAACAGAATAAATCATCACACATAAGCAACACACATGAACACTAGGATTTAAGGTGGAAACCAATTCAAGATAAAACCACCACTGCTATTGTATCTGTCTTCAATATTTAGTATAAAGAAAACACCTTACAATCATGTGCTAGTGCAAACTCATACCAGCACACAGGCACCCACCTGCAGAAGGCTGCAACCTTCTTTCGTTCTCCAGCTACTACTGGAAGGGAGCTCCAACCCCCTGATCTCGTTTACCAGCCTCCCCAGGAAGGGAGCTACTTCCCCCTGATCTCGTTTACCAGCCACTCCTGGAAGGGAGCTACTACCCCCTGAGTTGGCTACTACTGGAAGGGAGCTACAACTAGCTCACTGAAGGCTTCGACCCTTAGCACCACCATGGACCACGTTTCATCAATTTTCATATTGGATCCAACAGCTTCCACATAACACAACTTGTAGGCTTCTTTTCATCAGATTTTTAGACTGGACCCACTCCATACATTTAAGCTCAAAGAACATACATCAAACTGAAACTTTATAATGCATTCAATTCATTCATTGAATCATCAACCAATCAATCAACCAACCACTGATATTTAATCATAATGAACTAGCAGCATAATCAGTATTCAAACAACTCAGATCTGTCTGAAGATATCATTGACAAAAAACAGTAATACAACAAAACAGAACAGAGATTTCCTTCTTCACACTTCAGCAAAACCCTAGATTCCATACGTGCTTTTACTTCACTAAACGCACGTATATATGTGCTTTCACATAGAAAAACCTGCGTATACATCTGCAAACATTTCAGGACTGACCTTATATTCCATATGAGCTTTTGCTGAAACCAACCTGCGTATATACGCGCTTTCTCTGCCACAAACCTGCGTATAGATCTGCAAGCATTGTAGAGCTACGCAACTCTTTAGAACAGATAAATAGCTCAGATCTTACACTTCACTCCAGAAAATATTTCGCCTCATCTCAGATCTAAACATTCCATAAGCAGATCTAGAAGATACATAGTCATTTCAGGTCAAGAGATCTTCATCCATCATTGTATTCATAGGTGCATTATTTATTCAGATCTATTAATGAACTGTAACCCATTCCATGTAGATATACTTCAGAGTGAAGTATTCATTCAATACCCAAACACATGCACCCCCTTTCACTATGATCTTCTTCTCCTTATATATTTTTAGCCTTTACCAATACCGTGAGCCAAAACCACACAACTTTTGATGGTATTCTTGGACGGAATCAAATAGACAATACAACGCTCAATACTGTGGGCTAATACCATGGTAATTCCCATTGGTATTATAATTTTGGAATGCAAAAGGCATACGCGACTTGGGACATACTTATCCATGTGCATACGTGACTTGGCCTTTACAAACCTGCATATACATTCTAACATATTATATTCATCATTTCTCTGGTACTTATTGGAATTATTTTCTCTTTCACATATGAACTGATCTGTAGATACATCATTCTTACATCTTTAAAAAATAGTTTGATTATAATAGGCAAGTAATCAAGTAGGTTTCCATCAAGGAAAACTTCATCAAGTAGGTTGCCATCAAGGAAAACACATTACATCATATTGCCAACACCTGATAGTGGACAAGAAATGCAATGCTATTCCAAGAGGCCTCTCAAGGAAGGAGGTGGGATTCCCGACCAGGAACACCCAATGCTAAACAACACTATTATAAGCTAAACAACAAGAGAATGATATACATCTAAATATACAATATATTCAGAAATAACATAATCATCAACAACCTTCTGATGCTGACATCCTCTTCCTTTTATAAGTTGAGATCTTGCAAAACCTTAAACCACCTTCAATGAAATAGCTCCTTTCACGT
>CM076582.1:253210722-253301198 GCA_034641835.2 Pinus albicaulis
AGCCACCTCCATCTAAAACTGCACCGTGCCTCATTGATGGCCACTCCTCCAAGACAACGCTATAGATTTGGTCAAGATTGACCCAGTCAAAATGTTCAGCCCCTTTCACACATAAAGGTGTCTTCTTACTTAGCCAAGATATAGCCTTTTTCACATTTTGCATTGGTTTATTTGTTGTTTAGGAGTTTTAGGATCCTCCTTTACAATTTTATTTATGAAACAGACAAATAAAACAAAAATGAATATTCCCATTAGCTTAGGACTAATTAGGAATATTACAAATCCAGTTGATCAACTATGACAATTCTCCCTTCATGAGGGAAACATATAATACGAAATAATGAGGATGCAATAACATCCATCTCATAGATCCAGTTTCATCCCAATAGAAGGTTATAGTCAAAGATTGCATCAACTATCTCAACTTCGATATTAACCGTTTTACCCCCAACATAGATGGGTAAATTTGGAACAATACCATGCAGCCTGTGAGAATGACCATCAAACATAGTAAGAAGACTAGTTGAAGGGACATCTAAGGGAGATCCAATAGCCTTCCAACATGGAAGAGACATTACACACGTGGAAGTGCCCTCATCAACAACTATTCGAAAGATATTAAATTTCTGGTAGGTTAACCTAATATGGAAATCCATATGATGAAGAAGTCTCTTTTTAAAAGTAGACATATCAATTGTGATAATCAGAGAAGTTTTCATATCAACAGCCCTAATGGCAGTGAGAAATGGACTCCTTTGTGCAGGACAAGACTGGAGCATCTCTGATGCAGACATAACACAAGGAGTTTGAGCCAGATCTTCTACAATCGAGTAGTTCTGGGAAGCCTTGGCATTAGGATTGATCATCATACGCTTTGTATACCCTTTCAACATCGGAGGTATAGGCTGAACTGCAGGCCTCTCTATATGGAGTGACTTAGCACTATTAGGAGTACCCTTAGCTTTCGAAGACTCAAATTTTCCATAATCATGAGATCTCGTAGCGATATATACATGTGCACTCATCATGTATATGTTTTATGGATTTTCCCCTTCCTGGTTGCCCCCAAAGGGAGCCCTAGTATTTTCATTCGTGCCAACAAGTAATTGCTACCCCTGGGGAAAAGGTTTTGTCAGCACATCCTGGGAACTAGAAGAACCTTGTAGAGCTAACAAGCACTGAGAATCTTGAATTTTAGGGGAAAGGTGCGTAAGATGGTCTCGAGTGCACATCTTCATGGAAACTTAACTTTATTTTTACTATCCTTATTACCCTATCCAACATGATCGTTGGATTTGTTCGCATTCCCCTTCCCATCATTTTCCTTTTTCTTGTTATTTCATCCCTTCTTCTTCCCATCAGCTTGTTGATTTACTTTGGGATTGGAAGTTGAACATAACTAATTACAAAGGGTTGAGAAGGAGTTGACACTGAAGGCACAACCTGACCAGAAGGAGCAGATTTTATAGACAACTGCTGTAATTGACTTAGCTGGTTAACCGTACTGCTATCGCTCAAGCCGATAAGCCTGTCACCATGAGGACCAAGTTTAGTTTTGGCCAAATCCAATTTGGAGTGAGGAGCATCTTGCAAAATTTTATTAAGGACTCCAGACTGAGAATAAATCAGTTCTAGTTGCTGAGCCCTAAAAATAGCCTGCTCTTCAGAAAATACCCCTGAAAGGGATACATCCTTACAAATTTTTTGCTATAAATATTTCAAAAACCATTCAAGAAGGAATTCATTTTGGATTTGGGCTTTGATGAGCCTCTTCCTTCTTCGCCATTCCTGAATATGATCAGAAATGTGAGTTTCCTTGTCCTGCTGAAAAATGGCCAGGAGGTAAGTCTCGGTGTCATAATGGATAGGAAACTGAATTTTTTTTAATAAAATGGTATTTAGCTATCCAAAAGTAGAAAAATTTCCCCTAGTTAACTCGATGTACCATTTGGCTACATTTCCAGTTATGATTCATTGAAATAATCTCAACCTAATTGAATCATCGATAAGGGAGTTTGATGAACACCATAAATGGGAAGTGGTGACATGATCCGTCAGATCCTCACCAGTATTTCCTTCAAACTTTGGAATGTTTGAGGGGAGTTTGGTGGGGACCGGAGGCAAACCCAAACTATATCGAATGGGATTTTTATTCAATTTCGATATATCTGGCAAGTTTAACGTTGCCAGAAATTGTAAGCATGGAGGAGCCTGAGAATTCTATCCCCCGTAGGAAGGATTCCCCACATTCTGAAAAGAATAACCTGGATTTGTTGAGGGACCAAGTTGCCAAATGTTGTTCATAGAAAATGCCAGACCATAATAAAATCCTTGCGACCCAGCATTCAGAGAAGGACCACCTCCCAACATAGAGTTACTATATATAGGAACATTCCCTCCAACCAAGGTATTGAATGACGAAGAAACCCCTTGCTAATGGTTCCAAGCATTTGAAAATGGAGAAAAATCTTGAGAAGTACTTGATAAAGGGAAAGGAACATTCTCTTACTGACCAGCAAAAAAATGACTCCCTACTCCCAATGTTGTAAAAGCAGGGTTCCATCCTGAAAAAACATTAGAGCTTTGGCCCTCGAAAAAAGGATTGAATCCTTGATTTTGAGAGGTGAAGGGCA
Organism: Pinus albicaulis; assembly: GCA_034641835.2. Classification (NCBI taxonomy): domain Eukaryota; kingdom Viridiplantae; phylum Streptophyta; class Pinopsida; order Pinales; family Pinaceae; genus Pinus; species Pinus albicaulis. The sequence goes on from CM076582.1 coordinate 253,213,356, forward strand.
TGGATCTGAAGGAAAGGTTTGAATGAGGGATATTCCCACTTCCAAAGGGTAACCCTTGAAAAGAATCTGACCCTATAACCATAGAAGGTATGGGTGCAAAGACAGCTAAAACGACAGAAAAGGAGAAAGAAGGAATTCCACTAGGGGGCATTCCATAAGAAAAGGGAACAGATTGAGAAGCATGTGCTTGGGTGTTTCCACTCAAAGATGGAATAGAAGCAGAGCCAAGCACAACAACACTAGAAGTGATTGTCGATATGGAAATAGTTCCTCCTCCTTCAATTGAAAGATGAGTATGCACACTTGCAGTGCTCAAAGCCGAAACTGTGTTCCTAGTCATGGCCATCGAAAGAAAGGGATATGATGCCAAATTAATAGCTGAGACCTAGGCCCGATGTACAAAAGGATGTCAGGAAAACTAGCAAGAAGAGGAGATGTAAGAGACTCAGGAGGCTGAGGAAGTTCCTCTACTTCAACTTCTTCTACTGGAAATAAAACTCTAAAGATGACACTAACACCAATACCACCCATAGAAACAACAATCCTAGATGGAATATCACCCTCTGCTACGTTCGAAACCATCGGGTAAAAATCACCCTCTGGATTACTCCTACACCTTCTTGAAGAAGGCTCGGTAATCGCAGGAGAAAGCCCACGAAGCCTCCTTGATTGACGAGGTGATCGGTCAGCCAATTTAAGAGATTAATTTTAGACTCCAAAAAATATAAGAAGCTAAGAAATCTAGGATTGTGGAGCACACTCTAAAAAGTTCCTAAGATATAGCCAAACAAGCAGCTTCCAAGTATTTCTGCTCTGGGTGATTAGGACCGGACACTAAAATACAAGAAAGCGAAATAATAGAACCTTATGAAAATAGTCTGGGGTAATTATGCCCCAGGTCTACTAGTGAAGGTAACAAAAATAGTTACGCTGACCTCCTAACAATAGCCTTTGCCAGTGCAAGTCCCCAAGCTTCGCAAGGGCACCCTCCAGAAGTGCTGATGGAAGTGATGCAACGTCTATCTGAGGTACCACAGGTATTCCCCCTGCAATCACCTGTGTGGTCCCTAGGAGAGGCAACTAAGGGCACAAATTCATATCGACATCCGGGCAGAATAGTCTTAGGTCAAGATTTAGAAAATAGGAGAGGGGGTATCTCTCTTCTTTGCCTGCACTGTCCCTCATGCTTGACTATCTGGAGGAGATATTTCCCAGTCCACTTAACGGAGTTGGATTTCACTCTTTAATAAAATTTCTATGTTTAATAGTTTGAGCAGCCTTGGAGAGTTAACTCTCCACTCACCTATTCCAAGGCCCTACAACCTAGCTAACTAGTGTTTTATTAATGAACATGATACAAAAATTTCTACTTGTTTTCAATTATAGCGCTTCATTTTAAATTTGTTGTTAATTAAGTCAAGGGTATACAAAAGTGAAACTAATGGTGTTTTTTGATGCAGAAGAAATCAATGAAAACCTAAATACATGAAAATGCAATAATTCCCTTTCGATGACTAGAGATCTCTACATGGGTTCTACGAAACTACATAAGAAAAAACTTTGTTTTTCTTTTTAGTCACTCACACTTCACACGATCCGGAAAACTGTGAAAAATACTAAAATGATTCAATGCACTTAATGAAAAACTACCAATGACATGCAAATTCTAAGATTACTAACTCTAAAAAGGCGAAAAGAGTCTCTAGAAAGAAAATGGTTCGATCACTTTTTGACAAAAAAACAAGGCTAGTTCCAAAAAAAACTCCTTTTCATAAAAATGCCAAAATGTACTTGATGAAAAAGAGAGAAATCAAGAAAAAATTCCTTCAAAATTAAGCCAAGAACCAAAGACTAGAAACCAACAAAAAGCTTTGAAAGATATGAAGAAACCATAAAAATGAACTCAAAGCAAAAGCTATGGAAAACACAAATGTTTTTAGGGATTTTTACTTATAATGGAAGAAAAATATTTCAAGAAATAAGCATAAAACTACCTAAGGAACCGAAATCAAGAAAAATGAGTCTCAACAAGGACTTCAAAGAGCTCAAGCCAATCGTGCTACTTTCATAGTGGGACCCAAAAGAGAAAGAAGAAACGAAAACTCAAACAATTGATTTAGTACAATAGCACAATATTTCAGCGAACAAAACTCAAAAAACCCAGAAAGGATTCTTCAAGATTCGCCACAACGCTAGTCCAAGAAATCAAGAAAACCAAGATAGTCGAAATTGGAAAATACCAAAAGCGAAGAAATGCATAAGCCCAAGAAGAGAAAACAAGCAGAGGTTCACTATTCTAAATGGTCAGAATAGCCAAGAACTCCAGGAAGAGATCTTGGTGCTACAACCACGATTGCAATCACACAAAACATACAATTTACCAAATGGCTAGGTTTTCACAAGAACAAGAGAGAAATGGATATGAAACCACCATAAACATGGTCCAGACACCTTAGAGACACCACATGAATGGTTCACCACAGACAGAAAATACTACAGAGGTTAGAAACTCAAATTTTAAAATTCTCCCAGGCATACGCAGTTTTGAAGTATGGAAAAAGCATGTATACGCAACTGTATCTAAAGAAACTCGCGTATACGCAGGTTCTTTTGGAAAATACAGGAGGTATACACGACTGTGCAAAGACTAAGTAGTGTATGTAAACAAAAATAAGAAAAAAAAAAGAAAAATTCAAGATCAAGAGACGAAGTCTTTTGTCTGATTGAAAAAAGACTTACTACACTGTAAAAAAGTGATAAACCTATCAGGGAACCTACAAGATAGATAAAACAACTAAAAATAGGAATTACACTAAAGTAATCCCCAGTGGAGTTGTCATTTTTGTTGCGAGCAATGTTACCCTAAGGTCTTGGGTTGATAAACCTTCACAGATCAGGGGCATGTCATCACAAGAAGGACTCACTTGATTATGCAGGAGCATCTTGCTTGATTTTTATTTAAATATGTGTAATTAGATGTCTTTTTAATTATTTTATAAATTATTATGCTCATTTTTAATAAATTAAGAGAGGAAACTGTAAGTGTGAGGATTATTGTAAATATTATTTTAATAAATTAAGGATATAAGTGGAGTTGAATTAGGTAGATAATCTAGGGATTAGGAATTCCTTAAATGGGACTTAGTTGAGTCCAAAAAAGGGATAGATCTATTTTAGATTTTGGTTGAGATTTGTATGGAGGAAATCATGGATTGGAATCAATTCATAATTATGTATAAATATGAGGATTATGTGAGGATGAAGGAAACTGAGGAATACAGTTAGAGATAGAGAGGATTAGTGTGAGAGTTTTGAAAAGGCCAAGAGCCAAGAGGCCCACAAATGTAACATTCAGGAAATTGGTTTTGAATCTGAATTTTCTTATGCTATTATATACCCGTATTTTATTTGTCTTGGCTCTCTCTCTTCTTTATATATGTTTGAGCTGAATATGATGTGGGTTTTAATGACTAATTTGATAAATTTTCCATGTTAAGGAAACATAGACTCATGTATGTGAAAAGATCTGTTTTATAACATAATCCTTGCATCATTTGGTATCAGAGCCTAAAGATCTAATTAATCCGTGCAATCATGGACGAGAGTTGAGTGAGTGAAGTTAATATCTGCAATTATATATGTTCGTATATGAATGTGTGAACATAGGAATAGTGTGTATTTGGAACCACGATGGTGGCAGAAGTAACCTCGGACTAGTTGGAGTGCAAGTGAAAGACGAAGTTTCTACTGAAGTTGAAACTCAAGACAGCCAACACCGTGAGCTGGTGTGATTGTCTGAAGCTGCAGACATTGGACGCAGATGTTTTGGACACGGGCATAGAGGAAGCTGGGAATTGATGACAACAAATAGCTTTAACGCCCCTGCAAAAGATGCGTTGGGAAATCTGTGTTTCTAGCAGTGGTTTTAAGAATTAAATTGTCTTGACCGCAACACAGAGAAACACTGTCCAGTATTGTGGATAGTTCTGGTGTGACGGCTCGTGTGGAAAATATTTCAAGTAATACAGAGAAATGTCATACGACATTTTCTCTTCTTTATGCTGATGTCTCATATTACTGATTATATTGGCATGCAATGGAATGGTAATTATGTTGAGAATTAGTGCAGTCAAAGAAAATTATGACATATAGAGCTGAGATATAAGTGTCGTTGTTCTATGTTTTAAATTGGAGAAGGAACTGTGCGAATGGAGAGCTTAATTTTATTTCAGAATCTGTATTTGATTATGAAACCCCAATGCAAAAAATAAGGAAGAAGTTGTGCATTGAGGAGAGACATAGATTCATGGAGATCGTATTTAAGTAGAAGTAAAAAATTGCAAGCGCAATATTGATGCTATGATTATGGACGGGATGTCCATGGAAGTTGGAGTTGTAGCTGGTATGCGATTTGTCAAAGGAGCAAGTAAAACAACAAATAATAGTCAGCGTGGAGTGAAAACCCGTAAGTACTAATGAATGCCGCAAGGTCTTAGCGAAGAGAGATTGAATTGGGCTTGAGTGAAAACAATCTGTAGTTACAGGAAATTTATGTGCGGTTTTAAATTCTAGAAAGGAACTTCGTCTTAATTATATGGCTCGAGATTCCATACACAGGATTTTATGAAATCTGTCCATTGATAGAACAGTGAAGGTCGATTTCAACTAAATTGATATCATTGAAATCACGCAAATAAGGCAGGATTAAAATCATGAAGGGAAATTAGATTTGAAGCTGGATAATTTGAATAAGGAACTCAGTGGAAAAGTGGAAGTCCAGATGGGTTTTTCCAAATGAATGTATCGTTGTAGGTTTATCGTGTTGTTTGGTCATTTCTTGAAAAAGTCAAAAAGTGAGAGGAACAGATGGCGTTGTGATCACCAAAGCGCATAGACAGAGAGGCCCTATCCAAGTGATATTTTCATCTTGGTATGAATTTCTACATAGAAATTATGGTAATAATTTAAAGATCCACAAGCCATAACAGAGTGACATCTGTGGCTAAATTCTCCGAGATTATAAAAAATCTCGTCCGTAGCAAGCTGGCCAGAAAGTGGATAGAGAGCTCGATCGAAAAGCCTTGAAGAATATTTTTGAAAGGAAATTGATTGATGTGCCTAATCCTCCGTGTAAAGGTAAATTGTGGGCCAAATGATATCATGTTGGTTCTTTTTGTTTTAAGAAAATTATATAATATTAATTGGAAGCTGAATACATGATGTTTGAAAATGGGTTTTAAAAAAGTATACTCATATATTCGAAAGTTAATTAAAGGGGTATTTTACTATGATTTATAACCATAATCTTAAAAAGGATATCAACTTCTGCATGATAGGATATGGGCCATGGAAAATTTTTTAGCAGCATGTTAAGTTCAAGCTCCAAATCCATCAAGTGGAAATACATCTAGCATGCAACATAAGTGTTCTATGAAAGGAGGAAGAGGTGAGAGAAAAATACAAAGACATAAAGGATGCAGAAAAAGAAGCAATACAAGATAAAAAAATTTGTGCAACGAAATCATGGTAAATGAAGCATGGTATGAGTGTGTGTGTGTAATAATTCCATGAAAAAATATCCCCAAATCATTAAGTGGTTAGCATTGGAAAGTTTGTCAAAGTAAAACTGGTCTTAAGCAAAGTTAGATAAGTCTTGAGTGAAATTGTGGTTGTGAAGGTATATGTACCTGATGTAAGCCTATGAGGCAAGAGGAAGTGTAACCTTTAAAATTGTGGTAAGCTTGAAACCATTATGTAACAATTATGGCCCATCAAAAACCATTTTTAAAGGTTTTCATCATGTATTGAGAAAGTAATAGAAAGGCGAACTGTGGAGAGAGAATCTGCAAAGAAGGAGCTGCATGGAAGTTGTCTGCGAGCATGTTGAAGACGTTATGGTGAAGGGCATGTGAAAATTCACAGTGATAAAGACAGGGATAGAAGAGTGAAGTTCGGAGAGTTGCAAATGCAAGGGAAACGTTTATCAAATAACCTTGAAGGAAGCATAAGCTATGATACTTCATTTCGAAAAGGTATTTTAATGTGAAAATTAAATGATTTATTTTACTTTAAAAGAAATCTTGGGAAAAGTGGATTTCATTTCGATTTAAAGACTTCATTATCATGTGAAATGATATGGGAAAACTAATGATCTTTTCATAAGAATGGAGTATGAGAGAGAGTGAAGATTTTACATCATAAAAATGTATTAAGGGTGGATGTTCGTTGGTAGATTTTATAACTTGAATTAGAGTCAAAATATCCACTATTGTAATCATTAGGTCAAGCCTTAAGTCGAATCCGATGTTAAGGTCAAATGAAAATTTGGATAGCTTGAGTCAAGTTAAACCATTGAGTTATTGTACAAGAGGGTTTATTTTTCATCCAACATGAAGAGTTGATGTAAAGTCTAGAGTCAAAGAGTCGTAAGCCAAGTAAAAGGTTTGAATGTAATTGGAAGCATGATTGGCAGAGCCCAAAACCAAAAGAGTTGTTAATTGTAACACAAGCATTACTAAAGTTGTTGTTTGCAGCAAAATAGGAGCAAGAGAGTTTCCAAAGATGATTCCAAGATAGAGAACTGAAAGAGGTCAAGCGCAGGTAAAGAGCTTGTATTTCTGAATGGAAAGTATGGAGGCTTTCTGAAAAGGGGATTCAAATGAAATCCACATGTGAATAGATGAAGTTCACAAAGGAGGAGAAGATGACCGATGATATTCACTTCAGAAGTTCTGATGAAGACCACAGCAGAAGAATAAAGAAGTAAAATGCCAAGGTAATTGGCATATGTAAGAAGTTGACTGATGAAGAGTATGAGCAGGAGAAAGCTGAGATAGCAGTTCACCTTGAGTTATTGATGGAATTGTTGCAGAAAAATACGAAAGACCAGAGACATGGTTGGACCATGAGGAAGAAAGTGAAGTGGCAGAGGCTACACACAAAGAGGGAACAACAGGTAAACATACAGTTGACAGAAGAGCTGAGGAAGCTCGAGCAGATGATGAGTGTGCAAATGAGATGTGGAGAACTCAGAGAGGCTGAGTTGAAAATGGAAGTTTCCATTTGTGGCCTAGAACAGGGTGAAGTTCTGGGTGAAGAGATCAATGAGAAAGAAATCATGAACTATTGGAATAGTTCATAAGAATTGGAAGAGATATTGACAAGAGGAGAAGATGATGCTATGAAGCCTTGTATTTTTAAATCTCACAGTTTATGTATGTTAGCAGGATGTGTAGAAAAAGGTGGACAGTCTGGTGAAACTGTCACAGAGATGAATGAAACTCTTGAGGTGAATTATGATGGAGAATGCGTTTCAGAGGAGGAAGGTACTGATTTGTTGCATCAAGAAGGAATCATAAATTAATTCTTGTTTGGTGTAAGACAATGAGTTGAAGCTCTTATGGAGAAGAAGCATAATGAAAATGCAGAAGTGATATTCCAAGGAGGTAAACAAATGAATTTGTTTAATGAAATTGTTGACAAAATTTTGCAATGTGGTGATACATAAAATAGGATAACTCTAGAAGATTGCCAGAAGAAGAATGAAGCTGGGAATGAAGGTTATGATGAAACGCTGGAAATATCTCACATGGAAATAAATTTCTTGGAATGATGGCTTAAGGAACTTGAAGGGGAGATGAAACTTGCAGAACCTGATACAGAAGAGATTGCAGTTACCGTGCATGATAGGGATGTATTGTTTTTAACATTTATAGAGTTGAGTGAATGTTATAACTTTTCAAATGATAATATGACTGTAGGTACAAAAGGAAACATAAATAAATATGATGTTGAAATCAGAGAAACTGAACAGAAAGTATTTGGAGATGAGATGAAAAATTAGGAGTAGCAAGAAAGTTATGTCTTTAGAGACATAAAGGAAATAGAAGGATTGAACCAGCAGGATAAATATGAAAGCAACCAACAATTCAAAACAGAATTTGTGGAAATCCAGAAAGTTTATGATGGGATATTGGTGCTTGAAACATCAAAAGAGTCTGAAAGGTCTTATCTTTTTAAAACTAATAGTTTGTTGATGAATGCAGGTACAACACCAGATGAGAAAGTTGTTTCTATAGGGGAAATCAATGATTATATTTGTGATCAAGGAGAAGTACTTGATTATTCTTCATTTCATGGAATTGAGTGTTCAACGCATTTGGAGATGGAAGCATTACTTCGAGGAATTGGCAGAAGAAATTATTATAAATACCGATGGAATCCAGTTGAAAGAGTAAGTGGTGAATTACAAAATGGAGTTGATACGTTAAAGGACCAGTGGCAAAACAAAGTTTGGAATCCTGGAGGGAGAAAGTCATCAAGACTTGTGGCTGTCGCATTATTACAAAAAAGTGACAGACCTCGTAGACAGGAGTCTATGGAAACTTCTCTACATGGGGAGTCTGATGCAGGAGAACCCTACTTGATTTTTATTTAAATGTGTGTAATTAGGGGGGTGATGTATTTTTAATTATTTTATAAATTATTATGCTCATTTTTAATAAATTAAGAGAGGAAAATGTAAGTGTGAGGATTATTGTAAATATTCTTTTAATAAATTAAGGATATAAGTGAAGTTGAATTAGGTAGATAATCTAGGGATTAGGAATTACTTAAATGGGACTTATTTGAGTCCAAAAAAGGGATAAATATATTTTAGATTTTGGTTGAGATTTGTATGGAGGAAATCATGGATTGGAATCAATTCATAATTATGTATAAATATGGGGATTGTGTGAGGATGAAGGACAGTGAGGAATACAGTGAGAGATTGAGAGGATTAGTGTGAGAGTTTTGAAAAGGCCAAGAGCCGAGAGGCCCACAAATGTAACATTCGGGCAATTGGTTTTGAATCTGAATTTTCTTATGTTATTATATACCTGTATTTTATTTGTGTTGGCTCTCTCTCTTCTTTATATATGTTTGAGGTGAATATGATGTGGGTTTTAATGATGAATTTGATAAAGTTTCCATGTTAAGGAAACATGCACTCATTTATGTGCAAGGATCTGCTTTATAGCAAAATCCCTGCATCACTTGACCAAATTCTATGCTTTAAACTAGAAACTAAAGGTTGCAGACCTTACCCGTTTATCCTTAGATTTTAGTCGATCGCACGGGGTGCAAACCCCCTGCAACTCTTTGTGCTCCAGAACCTACAAACCGACAAATAAAAAGCACAAAAACCTAGTTTTATAGCATATATATGTTCTATATGTTAGTGAAAAGCATACATAATCTCATAAAAAAAATAATAAATGAACTATTTGAGATCGTTACACATGTATAAGAGATAAATGACACGTGAATATCAGGAACAAGATGGCACTTCTTTCATTGGTAACATGTACAGTAAACAAATGTGGAGATATCAACTGAAAGCTGCCACAACCTCGAGCATATCGTCCTCTGGATCAGTCCATCTCTAGCCTCACAAAAATTCTTCCAATAATAGTGCACAATGGATGTGACATAGGATGAGTGAGCATCTCAAGGAAACAAGGGTTTCCTAAAAAATCTGGGAAGTGCAGGAGGCACAGGGGAAATATCAAACTTCGATAGTGCTCTAACAGAGTATAATATATATAATTCTCTCTCTTCCTCCCTTAGGCCATTCCCTTGAGGGGCTTTTATACTGCCTCAAATTAGTATTTTGAGCTGGGGAACAGTTAGGCCACAGGTGGGGGTAGTTAAGTTATAGTAACAACTGTAAACCCCACGTCAAAAGTAGGGAAACTATATATTTTTTAATGTTTAAAATAACATATGTGGTTCTCTATGTATGGACTCGTGTGTATACGTGGAAAAGTCTGGGCAGAGTCGCGTATGGGTTTTGAGAAACATGACCAAGTCTGAATGGAAGGGATGCCCAAGGCCAATGAAAAATTCATAAAGTATATAATGGTTATAAATGATGCTAAAATAGTGGGAGATATCTTATACTTTGAAGTTTGTATATATAATTAGTTATAATAATGTAAAACATCAAAAGAGCCAATGTGTTGGAGAAGCTCAAACTCGGATATGTGGCAGCCAATGTCTGAACATTCTTGTAGCTTACCTTTGTTGTGGACTGTCACCTCCAGAAGCTCAGACAACAAATATTGAACAAGAAGGCTTAGACTGGCAGTGACCTAACTCAAGGTTCAGTGGAGAGGGTTCGATGTAATGATAAACTTTAAGAACATAGTACTGTGAAGCTCAGATAGTCAATAGTAAGGCTTGAATCCCTGTCTTATAAACTCATGAAGGCTTATAAGCTTGGGCTATTAGCAAGTGAATAGGTATTTGTGGTAGTTTGGATTAGTAGCACAACTACCTGTGGAGAAGACCCCGAACTAGTGAAAAAATATTGTTGGAGGGTCAGATTAGTAACTTACCTATGGACTTGACCTTCCTTCAAAAACTAAAATAGCTCAAACCTTGAGAACTGTTGCTTTAGCCTAGGTTTGAGAACAGTTTCCTTAGCCCATAATTGTATTTTGTAGTGAAGAACAGTAATATATTCATTGGTATGTGGAACACCCACATGGAAGATAACATGTAATTTTTATTTGGTTAATGATGTTGTGGCTCTGAAGTAGAATGATGTGGCACACCTATGTGGTAGATGATGTATCATCATGACATGGCCCATTGGTGATGTGCTGATGACATGGTGAAAACATTGCACTAACATGGTACTGACATGGAGAGGAAGTGGAAGGTGATGTGGAGCTCGGTATTAACCTATTGTTGTACTAGGATGTCGAGGAATTGATTCCAAGAAATTTGGAATCCAGTATTGGGCCTATCTCCCAATACTAATAGAACCTAAAAAATTTCAGTTGACAAAATCATTGGACTCTATCAACTTTATCTCAATATCATAGACTCGAGACTTATTATTTTCTGAGATAGTCGTATCTGTACTCAAAATTAATACATTAGGATCTACAGAATTAGTTGTAGATCCAATTTCCTGGCCTTTTCAAAGACCCTTGGAAGATGAAGATATAGAGGTCGCAAAACATGAGTTTCTAGTTAGGTTAGCCTCAATTCTAGTTGAAGAGATGGTTTTTATCCCAAGTGCTTGTGCAAAAAACCTCTCAGAAACTCTTCCAGGAATATGTGCATTTGACATCCTTGTCATTGACGAAAGATTTTGAGGATGAGCTCTTAGTACCTTATTGATAGATGGTTGATCCACCTCAGCCCTTGAATAATTTTCCTCAGGGCTCAAATGAGATGTCAAGGAAGTGCTTCTCCTGTATAACTTCACCTAAATCTAAAACATGGCAAGCCTTATTGTTTGAAGGAATACCTACAAGAAAAATTTCCACATCCACAACATTGTTGCTTCCAATTTCATGTCTTGTTGTCAAGTCTGAAGCACCTTTAAAAGGAAAATTTGCAAATGGAAGCCCCAATTCTTGGGAAAACATTTTCTTAGCGGCTGTTGTAGGTTTGTATTCAAAAGTGGCTTTTGCAGGCTGCAAAGACACATTTGTAACTTGTGATGAATCATTCAAGGCTTTCTCTATCATATTCTCATCTATGAAAGAAACCCTTGTGTTTGCATCTTTATTTGTCATTTTATCATCTATACAGGGAACCTCCTATTTCAAGTTCCTTCTCATCGTTCTTTTAACTGATGTAGAAGGTGACTGTCCCAATCTGACTTTTGCAGTTTGTGGTGCTGTGACAACATCCTGTAATGTCTCACCCAAGTTTTTATGCTCCATTTTCACATCTATATATGGAACTTTTGTATCCAACACCTTATCCTTTCTTTTGTGATCCATGCATAAAGCATTTACGTTCAAGTATTTTTCCATCATTCTTTTCGTAGTTGTAGCAAGTGTCTGTTCACAACTGTCCTTTACAAGCTGTGGTGCTACTCTTTGTATTTGTGATGATGCATGATTCAAGCATTTTTCTGTCATATTATCATCTGCACATTGAAACTCGGTATTTTTAACCACATCAGGCTTCTCAGAAGATGAATCTACCAAGATCCTCTTTACCAAATCATGAGCAATCATCTTGTGAGAAACTACCATTATAGTTCTAGGTCTTGGCACTACCTGATCCTTTGGCTCGTCAATTTCTTCAAATGAACTAGGAGAAAAAATCCGTTCCTGTGTAGCCAGGTAAGCAGCTTCCCTCTATTCAAATGATATGGAAGGAAATTGGTCAGTTCTCTCCTTATGCTTCAAGTCTTGTAATGTCATCTTTCGATTCAATAATTGACAAGTAGCTTGTGGACTTTGAGTATCAAAGCATCCATATGATACAATCAATTTTTTTGACATTTTTTTTTAAAATATTATATTGTTAGTGTCAGTATTCCAACGCTAGCTTATCCAACGTTTTTTTTATAAAATAGTTTATTTCCATCGGTACTCCGACGTCAAGTTTTTTTTTTAAATGTTCGTAGTGCTATCGGTATTCTGACTTTTTAGCACCATCGCTCTAGTGACGTTTCCTTTTTATAAAAAATTTTGGTTCGTCGGTCTTCCAAACTTGTACGGTTTTCTCTCTATGACAGCTAGTTTTTTTTTTTTTAAATGTTCGTTTCATCGGTATTCTGACATAGAGGACGATCATTCTAGCGACATTTGGAGGCGTCAAACTAGCGACGTTCGAAGGCATCGGAATAGTGACATTTTGAGGCAAGGACCAACAACGTTTGGAGGCGTCAGACTACCGACGCTTTTTCTCGTCGGAACTTCAACGATTCATTAAACATCAGAAGTGCGACACCAATGTAAAACATTAGACCTATCATCGCTATACCGACGTTTAAGTCAAGTGTCAGAAGTCTGATGTTAGGAGAAACCATGTTTTGGCACACGTCAAAATGTCTCTCTTGGGACGCCTATGTGTCACAAGAGCAACATTTTCACCATCGGAATTTCGGGCAAATGTACTAGTGCATGCACCGGTACTGGTCTGTCGGTTTTTATCGTGCACCACCCTCGGTGTTCATGGAAATTGTCCGCGCACTGAAAAACATATAATGTACTTTCTTCTATGGTGCATTGACGAAACTATCCACCCTGGGGTAGATCGTTAGGTCAACGCACAACCCAACAATAATTCATGGTCAAAGGTGCAGTCCTGTAAACGACTTCACCATTGAATATGTACCAGTGTTAGGAGGGCGGTGCATTGACCACACTATGCACCCTGGGCAGATAGTTCAGTCAGCGGAATGCCCTCCTGACATCATTACATGGTCAACAATGTGGTCCTGTAAACTCCCACACCGTTGACTATGTACTAATGTTAGGAGGGTGGTGCGCTGACCGAACTATCTTCCCTGGGGCGCATAGTGTGGTCAACACATTGCCCTCCTGACACTCGTACATAATCAATGGTGTGGTCATTTAAATGACCACACCGCCATGTAATTTTTTTTAAAGAAGCACTGTGCTCGTTTTTCGGTACCGCACTGGAACCTGATGCAGTTTTTGTTAGCAACGTTTTTGGTGTGGTAAATTCCCGTACTGTTGAATATGTACTGATGTTATGAGGGTGGTACGCTGACCAAACTATCCACCCCGAGGCACATAGTTTGGTCAACGCACCACCCTCCCGACATTGGTACATAGTCAATGGTACAGTAATTTAAACGACCAGACATCCATGTCAGGTTAAAAAAAAAAAATCACGGTGCACATTTTTCGGTACCACACGAAACCTAGTGTGGTTTCCATTAGCACCGTTCGCAGTGTGGCCTATAAATTTATAGACAATACCGCGAATGGTGCGAGTTGAATAGCTCGAGCATAGTGTGTAGAATTTGTTTTGTTTTTTTTTTAAATGGTAAATTTTAAGGTTTTTTACAATTCTAATATGGTAAAACATTTATTTATTGAGAAACAATTAAAATACCTGTACATTTTGCTGTTGAGGAGGGATATTTGCTGAGGAATTTGAAAAATCAAAATTTCCCACCATTTTCCAAAATTCGAACTCCACAAGGTGGGAAATGGACAACAGTAGTGCATTCAATGGGAGCACCAATGGCAAGGCACCTCACACAAGAGAAATTCACATCAGTGCTCGAGATCTCTGGAGCACTAAAGAAGTGAAAATGTGGATTTTTTAGCTAGTAATTTTTTTTATTTAACCCTATTTAAGTGCACGAGTTTTTGAGACACACTAGGTGGTACACGGGTTTTTAAGACACATCGAGCCTATTTCTACGTAGCACACCGGTGCACTATAGTAATTAGATGAACTAGACGGGTTTGTACAGAGAGCACGGTGTCTCGGTGTGCCAATTTTTAGTATGCACTAGTGCGTTGTGGGTTAAATGCATTGGTGCGGTTGATGATGAGAAACACACCAGAAAAAAAACATCTGAAAAAGCCTCCACCTTCCAGCCTTCTCTAGAGACCTCTGCTAAAAACGGATATCTGGGCTATTTTTATAAGGGGTTCCTCAAAAAATTTTCTAGATTTTCTTTTACTTGTAGTGAATAATGAGTCAGTAACTATTCACTGAGGGTACAATGACACAAGATTGTAGCGCTAGAAATTATATGAAACTTTGACTTTAACTATGACAGTGGATTCTTGTTAAGAAACTAGCTCCAAAAATAGAATAGTAGAGAGATCAACACCTTATAAATCAGCCACTTCAAGGAGGAAACCTCCAATACATTACATAAATGAAAAATTCTTGGATCATACAAATGACAAGACATCCTTCTATATATTGGAGTCCATGGGATCACAATATATTCCTAGCCAACCTAACAATAATAATGTAAGGGCACAATAATAACAATATTGGGGTTACAGGGGTACAACAATAACAATAAGGGGGTTACACTAACAATAATAAGGGACTATACTAGTAGTATAGGGACCTAACATGCCCCTCTCCTTCAAAGAAGTGTTGTCCTCAACGCTTGAGTAGCTACGGATTCTTTCGTATAAAATTCTCATCCTCCCATGTAGAATCTTTAGTGGGTAGGTTCTTCCACTTGCTGAGATACTCTAAAATTGATCGATTTCGTAGCTGTCAAGTTCTTATTTCTGTGACTGCTTCAGGTTCCAATATGATTTTTCCTTCCTCATCAAGTTCCAGAAATATTGTTTTAACTGGAAGTTTGTCACTTATAACCCTCTTTAAGCATGAAACATGGAAAAATGGATGCACTCGCGAAGAAGCATATAATATTCCTTTTTTTGGTGTCACCTATGACAGGGCTAGGATGGACTCCCAGAGTTAGAAGCAGATCGGTCACAGGTACAGGTTGGTGTCATCAGTAGGCCCAGAGGATTTTTGGAGGGGTTTTAAGGAGTTTATATGTGGTCGAGTGGCATTCGCTTGATATATTCCATCATCTGAGCAGTTTGGCTTTCGTTCCAGTGCATTCCGACAACTTTCGGAAATTTGAGTTATTTTTGGGCTTAACTCAGTTGATTACGCCCAAGGTGGCATTCTGGGAGGAATACATGATGGAACACCATAGTGTAATATATAATTGGAATCGAGAGGAGGATATCTACATGTGGGATAGTTGGACATGGGTTTCAGTGACCGGAGGAGGCGTGGTAGCCGATTTACCCTTTTCTACATAAAAAGGAATATTTTAATAAGAGGGGAAAGTGCTCCATGAATAAAATAATAATAAAATAATTCTCTAGAAGGCTCGAAGAGATATATAAAATAAAGGGAGGAGACCATTGAGAGATATCTTTGGATCATATAATTTTCTTGTAGGAGAGGTTTGAGACGTGATTCTCTACCTCAGCCGTAGCCCCAGGACGGAAACCCTTGCGTGATGTGTGAGTGTTGGATAGAAACCAAACTCTCTTTGAGGAGACTTCATTCAAAAGTTTCGCAGAGCTTCAGGGATATTAGAGTGAGGATCGTTTAGATCTTAAACACATGCTTCAGTGGATTCAGTGGTAGCTGTTGTCGGAGGGAGAGTGTAGCAGTTCAGTTTTGGAGGCCATCGCCGTGTAGTAGTGCAACAACTTGTATTGTTGGCCAGTTTCCCATCTTAGCTATTTCTGGGTCAGATTCATATGTAAACCCCGTTATTATTTATAATAAAATTTGAGATTCTTCCTGTTCTATGTGGTATTGGATTGCAATGGTTATGTGTTTAATTTTACATGGCAATCTTCTGTTAAATGCATGTTGATTTTTGGCATATTTTTGGAATTATGTAAATTTATGCAAATTTAGTAAAATATCCCATTTGGGGATATTATAGTGGTATCAGAGCTTCAATCTTGGATCAGCCTGTGGGTTTCTAGTTTTCAGTTGCAGCTATTTTGGTTATAATGGCCTACGCAGTCATTGGAGGAGGCTCATTTGTGGGAGCTGCATTGCTGGGATTTTAGAGTTGGGGTGTTGGGAAATTGATAGGAGAGCCATATGAGGAGGTTTGTTGGGATTTTGGAGAGAAATTATTGATAGTAGCAGCTGTAGTGCTAGAAAATGAAATTGGAAGAGGGCCAAACTACAAAGGGTCATATTTTGAAGGTTGGAATTAGAAGAAACCATTTCTGGGTTTTGGGCAAGGATCACCTTCCCAAATTCATAGAATTTTCTAAGAAGTTTTCAGTGGGTAAATTAGAGGCCGAGGTCAGGAAGCAGTGTAGTCTTCGAGTAGAAGTGTAGTTTCTGGAGGAGCTTTCTATTGGAGCGGTTGTATTTCCTTGCAATCATCACCTGGTGCTTGTAGCTTGCCTTGTGCAAGTCCAGCTAAACCACTATTACTTCCATATATGTCATTGAAACAATGAGGTTTTTAAACAACTCCTAAATCAACATAGTAGTGTCTCAGTGGGTTGTGATATAAACCAAAGACCAGAAATATTAAACAATGTAGAAGTTAGTTCCTTGAAACAAAAGAACATACCCTTCTCCAAGGAGGTACATAATTTTCTCCAACAAAGGCATCCGAGGAATTTACAAAAGGAGGAAGAAGTGGGAAATTGGCTTTATGCACTTGGGATGGACTTAAAGAGAGGAAGATCAGAAAATGACTTTCCCATGTTAGAAAAACTGGAATCCTGCCTTTCAAAGGTAGAGAAATCTGATTGGAGTTTAAATTAGGCTTTGAAGCCATCTATGCTTGCATTGGTACAAGCTAGATTCTTAGAACATCCAAGTGAGAGAGTCAAGCTTATAGCTGCCTCTTGTTTCAATGATATTTTGAGGATAAAAAAACCCTTCCCTCCCTACAATGATGACATTATGAAAATAATTTTTCAGACTAATAGTAGGAACCTTTTTGGATTTGGACAATTGTGCAGGCTCTACACTTGGGAGGAAGCTTAAGGGTTTAGAAGTCATGGCCATGACCCAGAATCACGAGATCATGTTTGACCTTGAGTGTGATGGCTTGATTCTGCAGATGTTCCAATTCTTCTTCAATATTAGGAAACATCATTCTGACATAGTCATAGCACACATGCAGTCCATCCTGTCGTCATGTATGGGAATTCGTGAGGCCATTTTCCAAGAGTTGCAGACTAGGTTGTTGAGCTTTTGGAGGAGAGAGTGGTTGGTCTCACCTGCTGCTTATGAGCTAGCCCAAGGGATAGTTGAGAAGAACATTGAGCTTTTCAGGAGACAGTTGACCAGGGAGGAGATGCTCCAGTTTGGTGGATCAGGCAGCAGAAATGAGCTGAGGAGGAAGGGACTTTTCTTCATCTACAAAAATCTTGGGGGCATGATCACTCATGCTAGAGTGATGTAGATGATGTGGAAGAGGTAGAACAAGAGGGAATTCCTTCTGTATTCAAAGGTGAGGACTCTTCTTCAGATGAGTCCATGGGATCAGTTGAGGACACTTATGGGGAGAGAGAGCTATCGTCCAAAGATGATGACAGTAGACTAGAGTTGTTTTCCAGTGTGCAGGGTGACCAGTTAGGGGACTCTAGAGGAGATACTCTAGGTGATAAGTCACTTGTGACGATTCAGACAGAGCAACATATGATGGAGCTTGAGTCAGTAGAGGAGGATACCATGCACATTAGGTGTGATATTCCTTTTGGGGAGAGCTAGATGGGCACTAACATTGAGTCTATGATGGATATGCGGCTAACCTTGGGGTCAGCCATTGAGGTGGAGCATTCAGATGCATAGACATTGAGTACGGTGACAATAGTTGCAAATCCATATCCTCCAGAGGTGTTGGAGGTTGATGGGATGGTTTTGTAGGGGGCTAGTAGATATCGGGAGCATGACACTCTTGATTAGGAGTGGGAGGAGCTGTTGGAGATGGTGGGGAATCCATCTGTGGGCTGACACATTAATGAGGTGTAGATAGGTGCACATCTAGTTAGCAAAGCTGCGATACCCTCAGGGAGTAGCACTCTCCAGGAGTATATAGATGGGTCTTGCAGCATTTCTTGCCCACTTTGGCCCATTATAGAGAGAGGGGATTTCTTCTATAGGCATCTTTCATTGGTAGATGGGACAGAGCAGTGTGAGTTGATTATGAGCTGGCGAAAGTTCTCTAGGCATATTCCATATGTAGTTGACACTACATTGGATTATTCTTCCAGGATATATTGGTGGGAGATCATGAGCTGGTACCCTCTTGATGGTATGATTTTATTCATAGGGAGCACAACAGAGCAGGGGCCCTTAGATATAGCAGACGTTATAGATTCCAGCTGGCAATGGGGCATAAGTCGTCATTTCTTCAGCACTCCATCCTGATTTCAGGATAGCAGGATCAACGTGGGATTGAGTCAGGACTTGGATTGGAGAGAGGTGATGATTTGGTACAAAGTTGGTGGGACAACTTATACAGTTAGAGGTACAACACATCAGGAGCCAGGGAGCATTGTTGCTTGTTGGTGGACTGCACTTCATGGGGAATCATCTATAGCTAGAGGCAGTGTGCAGTCCGATCCATGGGACTTGGTTGATGATTGGATATGGTGGTGTTGGGGTCTGGGATGATTTTTTGTTGATTGGTACAGTGAGAGATTAGTTTTGGATCCTGGAATTGAGGGGTCTATTCCGAGTGCCTTGACATAGGTGCATAGCAGTACCCATGGGTTTGTATGGGATCCGGGCATTGGGTCTCAGTTGCAACAAGCCAATAGGGTGGCTCACATATTTTGATTTCTTGAGGGAAATAAATATTGGGGTGGAAGGTCTATAATATTCCTTTTTTTGGTGTCACCTATGACAAGGATAGGATGGACTGCCAGAGTTAGAAGCAGACCAGTCACAGGTACAGGTTGGTGTCATCAACAGGACCAGAGGATTTTTGGAGGAGTTTTGAGGAGTTTCTATGTGGTCGAGTGGCTTTAACTTGATATATTCAATCGTCTGAGCATTTTGGATCTTGTTCTGGTGCATCCCGACAACTTTCAGAAATTTGAGCTATTTATGGGCTTAACTCAGCTGATTACGCTCAAGGTGGCATTCCGGGAGGAATACATGATGGAACACCTTAGTGTAATAGCTCATTAGAACCAGGAGGAGGACACCTACATGGTGGGACATTTGGACATGGGTTTCAGTGACTGGAGGAGGTGTGGTAGCCGATTTACCCTTTTCTGCATTAAAAAGGAATATCTTAATAAGAGGGAAACGAGCTCCATGAATAAAATAATAATAAAATAATGCTCTAGAAGGCTCCAAGAGATCTATAAAAGAAAGGGAGGAGGCCATTAAGAGATATCTTTGGATCATATAATTTTCTTGTATGAGAGGTTTGAGACGTGGTTCTCTACTTTAGCCGTAGCCTCGGGACAGAAACCATCGGGTGATTTCTGAGTGTTGGATGGAAACCCAGCTTTCTTTGAGGATAATTCATTCATAAGTTTCGTAGAGCTTCATGGATATTGGAGTGAGGATCATTCAGATCTTCAACATGTGCTTTAGTGGATTCAGTGGTAGTTGTAGCTAGAGGGAGAGTGAAACAACTTAGTTTTGGAGGCCATCGTCATGTAGCAGTGCAACAGCTTGTATTGATGGCCAGTTTTCCATCTCAGCTCTTTCTGGTTCAGATTCATATGTAAACCCCATTATTATTTATAATAAAAGCTGATATTCTTCCTGTTCTATGTGGTATTGGATTGCAATGTTGATGTGTTTAATTTTACATGGAAATCTTCCGTTAAATGCATGTTGATTTTATGGCATATTTTGGGAATTAAGTAAATTTATGCAAATTTAGTGAAATATCCCATTTGGGGATATTACAAAGTAGGAACCTCCAATTTTTATGCCATATTACCAATCTTTAGCAACACCTTGTAAGGACCATATTACTTTGGCGATAATTTATTATCATTCTCAGCTTGCTTGAGGAAATTTGTTTGCATGGTTGTAGCCATAAAAATACCTAGTATCCTATATCAAAACTTTTGTTGCTGCGATGTTGATATGCGTGTTGTTTCATTCGATTTTGTGCCAAATTTATGTTATCCTTTAAGAGTTGGATAAATTCTTGTTGATGCTCAGTGTGACCTTCCACTGCTTGAACCTTATAATTTTCTCTTAAAGATGATGTAATGGACGGTGGATGATATCCACAAAGTGCCATAAATGAGGTCATTTTTGTTGTAGTATGGAACTAAGTGTTATACCAATATTCAGCGAGAGGTAACGACTTGATCCATTCTGTTTGCTTATCAGATACAAAACAACGAAGATAGCCTTCCAAAAATTTATTCACTATCTCAGTTTGAACATCATATTGAGGATGATAAGATGAGTTATGAGCTAGTTGAGTACCCAAACAAGAAAACAATTATGTCCAAAAATTTCCAGTAAAAATGGGATCTCTGTCACTTACAATAATCTTTGGGTTTCCATGTAGCTTTTGAATTGTTTCCATAAATGAAATAACAATTGTACTTGCTTTAAATGGATGAGATAATTCACAAAAGTGTGAATACTTGGTAAGTCTATCAACTACCACAATGATGACACTCTTTCCTTCAGACTTAGGTAGACATGTGATAAAATCCATTGAAATCTCCTCCCAACATTGACTTGGAGTGTATAAAGGTTGTAGAAGACTCGGGGTCTTAATGGTCTCAACTTTATTTTGCTGGAAAACCAAATATTCCTCCACCAAATTTTGAATATCAAGTTTAAGGCCATCCCAAAAAAAAAAAATTCTTCACCCTGTGGTAATTTTTAAAAAATCCTCAGTGTCCTCCTAAAGGAGAAGTGTGCAATTCCAAAAGAATCTTTTGTTTTAGTTGGGAATTCATACAAATATATAAGTGATCTTTGTACCGTAAGGAATCATTTTTCCAACTAAATGTATCAGATGTACTAGGATCTTACTGCAACTTTTGAATGAGTTTCCACATTTCTTTGTCCTTCTTCCATTCATCCCTTGCTTTGGTTATCCAATCTAGTTGGATAATAGAAATGGCACAAAGCAATGCTTCCACCTCTTCATCCTTTCTTGAGAGTGCATTTGTGACAACATTTAGCTTCCCCTTTTTGTAGGTTATTTCAAAGTCATAACCCAACATCTTTGTGACCCATTTTTTCCACTCTTTTGAAGATAGTCTTTGTTCCAAAAAGTGTTTAAGACTATCATGATCTGTTTTTACCTTGAAGTGTCTTCCCATTAGGTAAGGTCGCCATTTCTTTAGTGCATGTAGTATTTCCAACATTTCCTTTTCATAAATAGCTTTTTGTAAATACTTCCCTTTGATTGGAAGATTTTCAAAATCAATGGGTCTTCCTTCTTGCATTAAAACAACACCAATTCCGTTTCCTGAGCCATCACATTCCACAATAAAGGTTTTTGTGAAGTCTGGCGTAGCTGAGACCAGTGCTAGGCACATTGCCTCTTTAAGATGTTCAAAGGCCTTAGTTGCTTCAGGAATCCATGAAAATTCATCTTTCTTCAATAATATTGTTAGAGGTGCTTCTATTCTCCCATAATTCTTAACAAACTTGATATAATAACCCGTTAACCCGGGAAATCCTCGCAAATGCTTTATGGTTTTGGGGACTTTCCATTCCTTAATGGATTTAATTTTGTTAGTGTTTACCTTAACACCCTCACGAGATACAATATGACCCAGATATTCGACCTCTTGTACTCCAAAGAAACATTTGGATGTTTTTGTGTATAATTGTTTCTCCTCCAATAGTTTGAGCACCCTGTCAACATGTTGAACATGATCCTTCCAAGACTTGTTGTAGATTAGTATATCATCAAAAAATACTAGAAAAAAATTTCTAAGGAAGGGTTTGAAAATGGAATTCATCAACCCTTGAAATCTATTGAGATTGCAACAAGATGATGAGCTTAGTGGAAAGAAGTCGCCTTCACTAAGTGGGCCCGCAGGCTATTTTTGGCGCAAAGTCTATTTTTAGACTATGTATTTTTTAGACATGTCGATCATATTCTATGAGTTTCAGGATGCTATTTGTGGATGTTTGGTCAAGTTTGAAAAATAGACGAACTTATATTTTTAGACATATTGGGCGGAATCTATTTTTAGATTGCCAGTCTAAAAATAGATATGTCGAATATTATTAGCTCTTAATAATATTTGGACTATAAACATTATCTTATTCTATTGGAGCACTTCAATTAAGTGCACAGATGTGGCACAGGAGCTGACAGAATGAATTATGCTATTCCTGAGGGTTAAGTGGAGCTATTGCATGGAGACTTCAGTTAGAACTCATGTGACAGAGTTTGGTGGAGTTGATTGAGGTATTTGGTGGAGTTGTGTTTAGTTTAACTCAGTTAGGCACAGTTGAACTAGTTGTATCTAGTATAACTGATTGATACACTAGTGAGAGTGGTGTGAATTAATTATTAATTAATTCACTAATTATTAACTCATTAATCAACTGAAGAATACATCAGTTAACTATAGTGCATGGACAGTTTCAGTGGAGACCAGTGGAGAGATAGGTGAAAGAGCAGTGTGAATATCAGTTATGACTATACTGGTGCATGAGTTTGCACCACACATTGATGGAGATGCTAATGAGGATTGTGCAGAGAAATCCAGATGGATTCGAACTCATTCAGAGCCCATATTCAATAGGGATTTTGTAGTAGAGGCAGGCTAGCAGGTGGCAGTGGATCAGTGCATGGATTTTCTAGATTAGGACCTGATTAGTGTGTAGCGATTGGAGATACCGAGAGCTTGTGATTATCTTTTTATTATGATTGTTACATGATCTCTATGAAATATATTATACAGATAGTTAGGGGTTTTCAGCTTTAAGCTTTCCCATAAATCACTGTGTTAATGTGTGTGAATATTTATGGTTTTAATGTGTGCATGCAATTGATTTAATTTCCGCATATGATGATCAATGGTGGAATATATTATGTATTGTGCATGAAGTCAAATAGTGTATGATCAGGAGAATATTAGGCATATAACATATCAGTTATATAATTTCTACATGGTATCAGAGGGATAGCTGATCATCGGAGCAATTGCAAAAGCATTGAAGCGGTTGAGTTTTGTGTTGGTGGAATTCGAATTTGCAGTAGTGTTTTCTTGGTGTCGAAGTTGAGATGTATTTCAACGGATTGCGATTGGAGTATGCCCTTGAGGACAGCTTGAATTATATTTCATGGAAGGAAAAGATGGAGTTGGTGCTGGAGGAAAATGGGTTGAAGGAGTTCATAGATGTAGAAATTCCAAAACCTGCTTATAGCGATACTATCGCACTTGACGCATGGCAAAAGAAGATAAAAAAATGTCGAAGTATTATGTTGGAAGGTGTGAAGGATCACATAGTGTCCAGCCTTCATGGTAAAGCTACTCCATTCTTGATGTGGAAAACTTTGATAGACTTGTTCCAAAGCAAGAGCGACCAGAGGAAGTTGGCGCTCAAGGATAAGCTCAGGAAAATAAAAATGGAGAAGGGTGAGAGTATACCCAAGTACCTCACGAAGTTCGTCCAGTGCACGGATGATCTGGGAAGTGTGGGGGTTGTTGTAGATGAAGAGGACTTGGTGAGCTTGGCTCTCCTTGGGCTTCCGAAGAGTTGGCATTCCTATGAGGACTTTGTCAATGGTTGGGAGAAACTGCTAGGATGGGAGTGACTTTGGTCGGATCTTGTGCAGGAGGAGATAAGGCGGAGTACCAGGGATGGATCTTCATCGAAGAATGAAAATGAGGAAAATTTTTCTTTGGCTACCAAAGCAAGGAAGGGGAAGAGCAAGAATAATTCTTCTCAATCGGGTGCGAAAGGCAAGAAGCAGGACATGTCCAAGGTGAAGTGCTTTCACTGTCCCCAACACGGACATTACGCCACTAATTGTCCACATAAGAAGAAAAATAATCAGGCTACTGGATCTACAGCTGGAGAGGCCTTAGCCTCGCAGTTTGAGCTTGATTTTTCACTGATCGCATGTTTGGTCTCAAGTATGATGGGTTTAGTGTGGTTTCTTGAAAGTGGTGCGTCTTTTCATATGACTGGAGATAAATATTTGTTCAGTGATATGGATGAGAAGGATCTTGGAGTGCACATCGAGATGGGCGATGATGGTAGATACAGTGCGACTGGTATCGGGACCATTTCCTTTAAGAGGGAGTCTAGTAAAACTTTCATATGTCATGCATTTTCCAGGATTGAAGAAGAATCTGATCTCGGTGGCCATGTTAGAAGACAAGGGATATGATGTTTTCTTTAACGATGGAAAGGCTTTACTGCGCAGTAAGGAAACTGGTGAAACTCGAAGGATAGGGGTTTGAGTTAAGAACCTTTATCAGTTGCAGGTAGATGGATGCGCAACAATGGCAGGCAAGGCAGAAGGAGTGGTGAGCCGGGATGAGGGCGAGCTATGGCACAGGAGATTGGGCCATCTTCACCATGGTGCTTTGAAAATTTTGCAGCAGATTTCTACCGGGCTTCCCGAAGGTACACTTGCGCAGTCAAATCAGTGCAAGGGATGTACTTTGGGAAAATTTGTGAAAGCCACCTTTCACGAGAAGGATAGTCGCGCCACGACGATCCTTGAGAGAATTCACATAGATGTGTGTGGACCTTTCTTAGCAGCTTTGACAGCAAAGCACAGGTATTATGTGATATTTGTTGATGACTTTTCTCATAAGTGCTGGATCTTCTTCATGCAGAAGAAGAGCGAGACATTATCAAAGTTCTGTGAGTTCAAGGCATTGGTGGAGAAAGAGTCAGGGAAGCAGGTGAAGGCTCTTAGGAGTGACAATGATGGTGAATTCATCTCTGGTGAACTCAAGGACTTTTGCAGCATAGAAGGAATTCGAAGAGAGCTCATAGTGCCTCATAGCCCACAGTAGAATGGGGTCATGGAGTGAAAGAATAGAATGATCGTGGGTGTTGCACGGGCGATGTTGCATGATCAGGGCCTACCCATACACTTGTGGGCTGAGGCATGCAATACTGCGGTTTATGTGAAAAACTGTTGTCCTCATAGGATACTTGGCATGAGTACACTCGAGGAGGAATTTTCTGGTAAGAGGCCTGATATTTCTCATTTGAAGATTTTTGGCTCACCTGTTTACATTCATGTGACGAAGGATGCCAGGAAGAAGCTGGAGCCGACCATAGAGGTTGGGATATTTTTGGGGTACACAAAAACACCCCACAACTATCGTGTTTATTTGCGAGACAATCAGAAGACTGTTGTGCGACGGGATATCAAATTTCATGAGGAGAAAGCCATGAAGTGTTTGGTTGAGAGGGAGCGACACTTGCATGCAGATGAGGAGCTATTAGTTCCTAAGGATGAGTCTCCGGATGTGGATCATCCACATGAGGAGGGTCATGGAGTGGAAGAAACCACTCATGCAGCGCCAACCATCAGAGGGCGGACGCGCACTACAGAATTTGAGCGACTGAATCAGGATGCAGAGAATATTGTAGGAGCACCTACATCACAACATAGATAGAGATAGTCACCTGAACGATATACTGGATACATGGCTCTGATGAGCAAGTGTATCGTGACAAAACCATCCTCTTTCGAGGAAGCTATGGAGGACCCTACATGGGTAGATGCCATGGTGGAAGAGTATGATTCAATTGTCAGAAACAGTGCATGGGAGATTGTCCCAAGGCTGGAAGGGAAATCAGTGGTAGGTTCAAGATGGATCTACAAATTGAAGCAAGTAGCTGATGGGAGCATCAAGAAGTAAAAGGAAAGATTTGTTTCCAGGGGCTTCTCACAGATTGAGGGGATTGACTATGAGGAAACCTTTGCACCTGTTGCAAGGTATTCTTCCATACGAAGCATCCTTGCTCTCTCAGTGCAGATGGGGTGGCACATTCATTAGATGGATGTGAGGACTACGTTCCTCAACGGAGCCATTGAGGAGGAGGTGTACATAGAGCAACCTGAAGGTTTCGAGATCTTTAGCAGTGAGTCGCATGTGTGCAGGCTCAAAAGAGTGCTGTATGGGCTGAAACGAGCACCTCGTGCTTGGTACACAAGGATCGACAGTTATTTTAGCGGACTTGGTTTTACCAAGAGCGAGGCGGATCCCAACCTGTACTAGATAGTGGTTGAGGGAAAGTTGTTGATCATTGTACTTTATGTAGATGATTTGATACTGATCGGTGATGAATAGTTGATACTCTCATGCAAGGCTGATCTTGCAAAAGAGTTTGAGATGAAGGACTTGGGCCTCCTTCATAATTTCTTGGGATTGGAAATTTGGCAGCACAGTGATGGATTGTTTGTGTCTTAAGGCAAGTATGCCCAGGAGATACTGGAGAAGTTCAACATGCAAGGCTGCAAGCCTATTGATACTCCTCTTCCTGGTGGTTGGAGGAAAGAGGATGCTACATCAGTAGATGTAGTGGATGCTACTGCTTATCGACAGTTGGTGGGGTTGCTTATGTATCTAGTCAATACACGACCTGACATATGCTACACTGTTAACCAGCTTTCACAAGCTATGGTTAAGCCAACCAAGCTCTTTTGGAAGGCGGGGAAGCATTTTCTGAGTTATCTCAGAGGCACATCAGGATATGGATTATGGTACAGACAATCGGATGAGGTGAAGCTGTGTTGCTTCACGGATTCAGATTGGGTTGGGAGCCCAACAGACAGAAAGAGCACATTTGGAAGGATTTTTAGTATCAGGTCGATAGAAGTTTCTTGGTACAACAAGAAGTAGAGATTCGTGGCACTCAGTTCAGCAGAGGCCGAGTACATGGCAGCAATTTTAGCTGCATGCGAGGCTATATGGATGAGGAAGATCCTGGTCGGGTTGTTCGGTTCACACTTAGATCCTACTGTGATATATTGCGATAATCAGAGTTTCATTAAACTCTTGGTTAATCCAGTATTTCATGATAGATCTAAACACATTGACATCCGGTATCATCATATCAGATATTGTGTGCAGCGGAATATCATGTTACTTTCTTACATTCCTACAGGCTACGGAGGATCAGGATGCTTATATCTTGACGAAGGCGCTCACCAGGAGCAAATTCGAATACCACAGAGGAAAGATCAAGGTGGCAGATAATCCCTATCTTGTTGAGAGGGAGTGTTGAGATTGCAACAAGATGATGAGCTTAGTGGAAAGAAGTCGCCTTCACTAAGTGGGCCCACAGGCTATTTTTGGCGCAAAGTCTATTTTTAGACTATGTCTAATTTTAGACATGTCGATCATATTCAATGAGTTGCAGGATGCTATTTGTGGATGGTTGGTCAAGTTGGAAAAACAGATGGAATTCTATTTTTATACATATTGGGCAGAGTCTATTTTTATATTTCCAGTCTAAAAATAGATATGTCGAATATTATTAGCTCTTAATAATATTTGGACTATAAACATTGTCTTATTCTCTTGCAACACTTCAGTTAAGTGCACATATGTGGCACAGGAGATGACAGAAGGAATTACGTTATTCCTGAGGGTTAAGTGGAGTTATTGCATGGATACTTCAGTTAAAACTCATGTGACAGAGTTTGGTGGAGTTGATTGAGGTAGTTGGTGGAGTTGTGTTCAGTTTAACTCAGTTAGACACAGTTGAGCTAGTTGTATCTAGTCTAACTGATTGATACACTAGTGAGAGTGGTGTGAATTAATTATTAGTTAATTCACTAATTATTAACTAATTAATCAACTGAAGAATACATCAGTTAACTACAGTGCATGGACAATTTCAGTGGATACCAATGGAGAGATAGGTGAAAGAGCAGTGTGACTATCAGTTGTGACTATACTGGTGCATGAGTTTTCACCACACATTTATGGAGATGCCAATGAGGATTGCGTAGAGCAAGCTAGGTGGATTCGAACTCATTCAAAGCCCATATTCAGCAGGGATTTTTCAGTAGAGGCGGTGCTAAAGGGTGTGGTAGGTGGACTCTGAATTGAGATCTCCTTATCCTTGTCTCATTATACACACGAGATGTCCAGAGATTGTGATTATTTATGTATTTTGTGCGGAGCCAGCAAAATATTCCGCCGTATTATTATTGAATATAAGCAGCTTTCGCTTGTGTTTTCTTACAACCACCGTGTTAAATGTAAAGTAATTTTTATGTTTTATTCAAAAAACAATTGATTTAATTTCTGCATATGATGATCAATGGTGGAATAGATTATGTATTGTGCATGAAGTCAAATAGTGTATGATCAGGAGAATCTTAGGCATATAACATATCAGCTATATAATTTGTACAAAATGTAGAAGGTGCATTGGTAAGGCCAAAACACATGACCAAAAATTCATAATGACCCTCATGAGTTCGAAATGTTGTTTTCGGAATATATTTCATCTTCATTCTAATTTGATGATATCCGGAATGAAGATCCAACTTGGTAAAATAAATTTCTCTATGTAATTCATCCAATAATTCATCAATCACAGGAATGGGAAATTTATCTTTAATAGTGAGCTTATTGAGCTCCCTATAATCTGGACACATGCACCATGATCCATCCTTCTTGTGCACCAATACTACTAGAGCAGAGAAAGATCTTTGGCTAGGTTGAATTATACTAGCCTATAACATTTCTGCAATCATACATTCAATTTCGCTCTTTTGGAGATAGGGATATCTCTAAGGCCTGATGTTTGGAGGAATACTTCCTGGAATAAAGTGAATAGCATGATCATGATCATGAAGAGGTAGGAGTCCTTTGGGATTTTCAAACACCTTGGAATGATTTTCCAAGTCTTTTTGGAGATCTGGAGAAATATATGATTTTGATGTTGGAACTTCTAGTGAGCATAATTGTGCAATTACGCCTCGTTTTTCTTTCTTCAGAATCTTTTTCATGACATTAGAGCTTATTATCTTTCTTGGCTTCCTTATGATACCCCATAATTTTACTTCTTTTCCTTCCAAAAAAAATTTCAAGAAAATTTCTTGAAAATTAAAAGCTACCATACCCAAAGTTTGTAATGATTGTACTCCTAGTACCACATCAACACCTCCCATTGGAATGGAAGGCATTGGACTATTCAATACATATTCCCCCATGGTTAGCTTGATATTATGACATTTTCCAGAGCAATTTATAGTTCCTCCATTTGCAACCATCACTTGACATTTTGGTGCTAGGTATAGGAAACAATTCAATTCCTTGGCTACCTTACAATGGATAAAATTATGGGTACTACCCGAATCAATCAATACTATTACCTTTTTCTTCTTGATATGTCCTTCTATCTTGAGAGTTTGAGGAGTGATAATACCTTCCAATGCATTAAAAAATATGGTAGGACTCATTTCTTCTTCTTCTAGGGTTGGTTCCTGGTGTATATCTCTACTTTTGAAGTTTCTTGTTTATTTTATTCGTCCTCTGCGCAATCTATGTAAAATAATTTCTTCTCAACACACTTATGACCTTTAGTGTATTTGCTATCACAATTGTAGCAAAGCCCTTTTTCTCTTTTTTCTTCCTATTTTTGTGGTGTCAATATTGTAGGTTGTGGAAGTCTAGGAGTAGCCACACTTCCATCTTTATAGATGTGAGTGGTAGGCTTCCTTGTCGCCATAATTTTACATTCAATTTTTCTTGCCAATCTGAATGCCTTCTCCAATGAATCAGGTTCCCAAACACGAACTTCATGTTGGATGTTATCCTTTAAAGTCCCTATGAAGACATCAATCCTGTGTTCCTATGGAATCAATTACCCTTATATTCAATTTTTGGAATTCCTCAATGTGCTCCACCACTAAACCCTTTTGTTTGAGATTTATCAATTAGCTAAAGAAGGTGTTGCTCTTTTTATCCTCATAATGTACTCTCATTTCCTTCGTAAAAATTGACCAAGTGACAATGTTTTTACACGATAAAAGCCATCGATACCATAAAAATGTATTTTGTTCTAAATGTAAAGTTGCAATGCATATCTTTTGTGTGTTTTGCACATTATTGAGATCAAAATATTTCTCCATCTGTAGTATCCATGTTATGGGATCCTTGCCATCAAACTTCCTCATATCCATCTTTGGAATATGGTGGTTCTTACCTCCAACATTAGAGTTTATAAAATCATGATTAACATTTATTTTGTTTTCATCACAAGTTTCCTCTACTATCTTTCCGCCATTAGGAAAAATTTCTTGTATCAACTTTGTCAAACCTTCCATGTCTACTTCTAGATCATTCTTCATGTTTTCCATGTTGTCTTTCATGTCATCCATCTTAGCTTCCATGCCAGCTTCCATGCCATCCATATTAGCTTCCATGCCATCCATCTTAGATTCCATGCCTTTCTTCAAACAATCCATCTTAGCTTCCACTCCTTTCTTCAAAACTTCCATTTCATTTCTTGTTGCTCTTTGCGAGAGCGAAATTTGGTGCACTTTCTCTTGTAATTTTGACATGTCATGGTGCAATTCTTCATCTTCATGAGTCATAGTAGAGCCTTCTAAAGGATTAATGGGTTTTGAATTATTTTTAGGGGGGATTTTAGAACCAAATTCTGATATATATTCTACAAGATTCCCTTGGAATCAATTCAAACTGATTTTTCACACACAAATTATGCAATTCAGAAAAAAATACACACCTTTTTCTTTCTTTTAAGGAGCTTGATAATGAAACTGAATTATCTCTGTAAGTGCGGATCTTCAATATCTAAAATTCAACCCTGTAGTATCCCTCTTAAGCTTCTTTCAAATGCCATAGGTCTAACCTGATTTGGATTCTTGAAGGAAATCTTATGCCCAATCTCCCACAATGACCTAATTATGTACTAGTTCAGTAGAGCGAACTTGTATGGCATGACACGTGTGATTGTTCCTCCCTCCACTGTGAAATTGATACACAGGAAACTACAGTCCATGTACTTGCGACCACTTTTACATAATTCCAATCAGATGCTTAGAGAGAGAGTTATGATGATTGTCCCATGGTCACCTCTTTGAGATGAAATTCGGGAGCTTGACAAAAGCCTAACTTCCACAGATCATATCTCCTCAAATATTGTGAACCAAGATCTGAAATTTTTACACGATGTTCCTCAGGATTTCGATATCACTCTATAAAAATTTCAGCTTCAAAACCTTATTATAAAAAACGTTAGAGTGATACTTCCATGATGACCTGTTTTAGGTGAAATTCGGGAGCTTGCGAAAACCCTAACTTCCACAAATCATATCTCCGAAAATATTGTGAACCAAGATATGAAATTTTTACATGACGGCCTCAGGATTGTAGATCCACTCTATACAAATTTCAGCTTTTTAACCTTCGTAGAAAAAACATTATAGCGAAAATGCTACGATGACCTGTTTGGAGTAGCGACACCCTAGAATCCAAAGCTCTGATATCAAATGTTAAAAAACCAGCTCCAAAAATAGAAGAATAGAGAGATCAACAACTTAGAAATCAACCACTTTGAGGGGGAAACCTCCAATACATTACATAAATCAACAATTCTTGGATGATACAAATGACAAGACATCCTTCTATATATAGGAGTCCATGAGATCACAATATAATCCTAGCCGACCTAACAATAATAATGTAAGGGCACAATAATAACAATATTGGGGTTACAGGGTACAAAGATAACAACAAAGGGGTTACACTAACAACAATAAGGGACCATACCAGTAATATAGGGATCTAACAATTCTGGACTTCCTGGGAAGGAAGTGAATCCTGGTACTATTTTGCGGGTGGAGGTGTGAGCCTCTGGATTCCCTTGTTGTTGATATGGGCATCATATCCTTTTATTTGTTGGTTGAGAAAATGTGTATATGTGTATATTATTATAAATATTGTTTCAAGTTGGTTTACAAATCTCCACAGACAATATCGTTATTTGTTGGTTGACGCAAATGTTCTTAAGTATATGTGTTTGTTATTGTAAATAGAATAATGAGTTGTGTTACAAAACTCCAAGAAACGGTATGATTGCCACGTTTTAGCAGATGGTCATTGTAAATATTGCAACAGATTGTGTTATAGAGCTCCATGGGTAGTATGTTTTATTTTCAAAGATTGTTGGTTTGTAGGTTTCATTAAATACCCAGGACGGTGTTCCCCCAAGGGGGGGGATTTTGTAACAAACCTTGAGAAAATTCCATGTGATAAAAGTTAAAAATAATAACCATGGTTGATGGAACACTTATTCCAAGTTGAATGTTGAGAAAAATGTCCTAGTGGGTGCTCATTTCGGTTATATGGCTAAGGAAATTTGCAAATGAAATGGAAAAGGATTTGGAAAGGTAAAATGGAATATTTGGCACATTTATCTATGAAAATAATGGAAAATAATAAAAATGGGAGATCAAGGTCACATGTTGCTTGTGAGGAGGAAAATGAAGGAAAATACAGGCCTCATCTATATAAAGCCTTTGGAGGATTAGTTGGAAATATTTTGGGTGGTTTAATATTTTTTATCACGTATGACTCTCATTCTATTCTCTCTCTCTCACCCTTGGACACTTAGAGTTTCTTGGAGCATTTTGGCATTAATCCAAGAAAGGAAAGAAAGCAGGAAGAAGGAGGAAGCAAGCAAGGAGGAGTAGAAATCAGGTAGGTACAACATGATTCTTGGTGGTTATCAATTTTCATGCGTATTTTCCTTTCTAGATATGACATGCATGGTATTTCATGTGGTTCTTTTATGTCTTGGCATGAGTTTTTTCTAGGTGTGACAGTGTTTTCAGCTTATCCTTGCCATTTCCGGATAGCCATCGTGTTGTCGATTTCTCATGTTTTGGTTTAGCTGGATTTCTAGATGGATTCTAAGCTCAGTGGGGTGGATCTCAAAGCTGATATAACACATGGCCTAGTCACTCCTAAACCAGACTGCGGGTTGTGGTAAATTCGGATAGTGTGTTGCCTTGGTAGGCCTAGGAATCCTCGACCAGTGAATGACATGATATACGGTAAAGCCTAGAGGTAATTTTTTCTCCATCAGGCCCAAGAATCTCAAGTTTGGGATATATGGTAAATCTTCAAGATAATGTATCGGTTTAGGGCCCAGTGACCCCCGATTCAGACAATGGGTTGCGGTAAAATTTGCGATACTAGGAGACATGAAAATTCCTCAAGGTGTAGGCGAAGAGAATACAGTGATATCCATGATTTTTTTGGCCTAGTGATTGGGTGTAGATCATAGTAAATCCAATTATGACATGTTTATTATGTTTTCCTAGTGATTCAGGATGGATCACGATAAATCATGATTTGTATTGATGATGGTGAGGTGGTTTAGCCTCAGGATGCCTTGGTTGGTTCTTTCGGTTTGAGTCCCACCTTCATGCTTGGAATATGGCATAGGGGTGATTGCCTGAAGAGAGATTTGGCTCAACCAATCTATGGTCAGGTGGAATGTGGTAGTCCCACCTCTAGTTGGTTTTTAAATTTAGTAATGAAGATCTCATTCCTTTTGTATTTGGTATGCATATGTACTGGTTTATGTATGGATTTTATTGTTGTTTTATCTATTTTATTTCAATGATTATTGTGTTGGTTATAAGCATGTATTTTATCAGTGATGATGTATGGTTATATTCATGTTTTTACTTGTAAATTAATTCACAATGTATCTATGGTCAAATATATTGTATTGCAACCAATGATGTAAGGGAGAAATTATTCTTAGTGATTCTTAGATAAGTATGAGACCCCTATGCTTAAATATGTTGTTTATACCTGTAGATTCAATGTTTGTGACATGTTTTACAAAATTCCTGTCATGGATAGGAGGGGTCCAAATGATTTCTTATTGATGTGATTTCTTCGGTATCATCGTCCTATTGTTATTTATCATCCATTAAGTTTTATGAAGTTATGGGCAGTTTCGTAGGCTCTGGGTCTAAAAAGGTGGCTCAAATCCTAGAGATGTAGGCACCGAACTGATTTTTTTGGGACCTAGCCACTTGCATGCAGTGTTATGCCTGCAAATATGGCCTTACATCCCCTGGAATGCAGTGTTATGTCTTCTGATATGGCTCAAAGGGGGTCAAAATGTTAGTGTGACCCAGGGGTAAGAGGCATGAATGGTTGGATTACTTCCTGGGGGTGTTGTGGTTGTTGTACAAGGTCTGTAGGTTTTGTTTTTTTTCAGTTTCACTTCCTTAAGGTCGCATATGAGGTTGAATCTAATTATAGTACCTCTCATCACATGTTTACCTCGGTTGGATGGTTACTTGTGTATATGTGGGAAGGGGGTGTAATATGTTCACCTAAATTTGGTAGCTATGGTTTATATCTCGGGGGTCATATTTTTTTAATAATTTCTTTATTTTCTTAACAGTTAGTTCAATTGACCCCCCCATTTGCTAAGTTTCGTATACCACAAAAGTCAATGATTGTG
This sequence comes from Pinus albicaulis, assembly GCA_034641835.2. Lineage (NCBI taxonomy): Eukaryota > Viridiplantae > Streptophyta > Pinopsida > Pinales > Pinaceae > Pinus > Pinus albicaulis. Next base: position 253,248,072 of record CM076582.1, read on the forward strand.
CATTTTTCAACAAGGCTCTACAATTTGCATGCCATATAATTCTCTTGTGGTTTAAAGGAAAATAATATACCTCAGATAGTATCATTTATGACACAATCAATTAAGAAAAACTTAAACGAAACGATAACTATTTTTTACTCTTTCCAGCATCATCATAAGATAGGATATTGGGGTTTGAGAATATACAAGGTGTAACATGTTCCCTCAACATTTTTTTTTATAATGGCATATCAAGAGATTTTTAGTGTAAAAATAAGCTCTTACATTCATGGTTTGACATTCAGAGTTCGAAGCCTGACGCTACAGAAAAAACTACGCAGTAGAATAAGTTTTTTGTTTTAGTGAATGCTTGTAAAAATATCCATTAAAATCAACGTATTTTTTGCAAAGGAAATATAATTAGTAAGGTGTCATCAAAAATTACCAAATGATCACAACATATCAAAAATGCAGGAGTCAAAAATCTATCTCCAAAACCATGCATATTCCATTTAGAGCAACAATATGCAATAAAGTGCCAAAAAATCTACATTTTTGCAAGCATGAGTTTCACCCTTTATCCAATCTTTGTCTAAGGAAAATAATCAAAGTTGTGAGTTGAGATATCCTCATCAGGTACTTGACTTGTACTAATTTTGGCATGCCTACATAATAGAGAACACAATGCAAAAGTTCCACTTGCATGGATCTACAAGATTAGATACACTAGAAAGAAGTAGAAATCCTTGTGTCATATTAAATTCGCAAAGGATAAATTTCCCTATGTTTTTCAAAGACTTAATTGTATAGGTATTAGTGTTAATCCCCATAACATAAAAATTAATCTTGTAATTTCCATAGAGAAAAACTAAAATAACTATTTAAATATATTAATTGAGAATATGAGAAGGTACCATTTCCATTCTCATAATCTCTTAGAACTATCAAAACAAAGTTAGAAAATGGCATCAAAGTTAAATTCCATAAGGACAAATAAAATATCCCATATCTCCTCGTTTGTATCTTAGTGCTCAATATCTCCCACAAAAGTGTTTCTGTAAACATAAAGTGGAGATATACTAAAATATCCCTAGATTAATAATTGTTAGGCCAAAGTCAAAATAGTATTCTAAGATTCCTTTTACACAATGAGGAAATGAAAAATATTTACAAAGTCCCAAAATCCTTATTATTTGAACCCCATGCTCCCCATGCTGCTTTAGAGGAACGAACAAACTTGATTACATTCTCAAAATCCTCACCAATTAGGATGATTTGTTGTTTATCAGAGAACACATAGGGCTCAAATATATGATTTGCACTGAAATATGGAATTTGATTAAAAAATTCTAACCATTTAATGTTCATTCTTATAGTCCAAGTGATCTCAAAGTCCACGTGTTATTTCCTTAAAATGTTTTTTCCTATAATATTACTTTGAATACAATTGTCGGTGTCTTCAAAAAAATAAAAATAGGTAGTGACGAAAGAAGTCTAATAAATCGAAATATATAAACCTCACTATGGAAAAAAATAATACTGCTAATAATGTTGATCGATTGATATTAATTAATTGAGATGTCTTCCTTGGTTTTCTAGATTAAACACAGTAATATGCAGAGTAAAAGTAGTGTAAGGTTTACAATCCTCATTATAATTAATTACTAGACATAGAAATATGGTATCCTAGCTATGAAAAAAGTATACAAAAATTATAGAGTAAAAATAAAGAAGTGGACTAAAAAATTTAATGCGACAACTATATTATAGCTAGGGAAATGGGAAGATCTACAATCATAAATTAATGAGAAACATACTAAAATCATAACGATGAAATGAAAATATTTGCAATCATAAATTAATGAGAAAAAAACTGAAATCAATGTTTTGGATGTCCTCTTGTACCTGTGTTCTAAGCTGAAATGTAGATGGAGCATTAATAGTTTGTCTTCCCTATACCAAATGCATACTTTTAGTTTCAATCATGGAAAATACTTCCTCAGATGCATCCTTCACAACCCTTAAAGGGCCAAAACTTCCTCATGCCTCCATTATGGTCCTAGCCAACTTATGCAAGCATAAACATGAATATGTTCATTAGTGTATTTTATAAAACATCAAATACCTATATTGACTTTTCAAATGTTAATAGGCTTGTACTATCCTCTTGCAATTCTATTTCATTCTTAGAAATTTAGTGAAACAACTAGGTCAAGTACATAAGTTATTCAATTTTCCACCAAAATGTTCAAACGTAAACCAAAAAATCTTTAAAAACTGTGAGTATTCCTCAAAAAAGAAAATACATTTTATTCCCGCAATGCATCAAGGAACATAATACATCTCTAAGAAGAAAGGTGACTTACCTCATCAAAATCATTAATTGCTTCAAAAAACACATAATAATAAACCTTATTAGTTTTATCCTTCTCCCTCTTTTCTACTTCATCAATGTAGGTGACACATAAACATAGGTATCTGAAAAAACATCCAAGTTTTAAACAATTGATAGCTCAATATCAAGAAACTCACACGAGTATAAAATTAAAACCAAATGGATTCTTAATGGAAATACTTTGATATACATCTTCATAAGTATTAAATTTTCTTCTCATTAGATATATTATGTGCACCATCATTTTGGCAAGAGACAACATATGCAAATTTCATGTTAGCTATTGTCTCTAATTGTGCCCCCATTGATCACTGGAACTTGTCTTGATCTTTAGCCATAAGAGCACTAGCCTTGTATCCTTGCAAAATTTATGTAGAAAAAAATCAAACGTGCACAACATAATTTCCAATAACATATTATGTAAAAATTCAAAAGAAATAATTTGTAACAGAACCAGATAAAACAATTACATCATCACTTTCAATCCTGGGGGAAATTGACCTGAAAATTATTAGACTCAAGAAGGTTCCAAAATATTTATAAATAGTTTCTTATCATCTAGTTTTTCCATATCTAGAAAATATTGGAGTTCCAAGGACTTTCTATAGTACATCATTCCTCTGATGACCAAATCAAGAGCATAAAAAACCATATGTACATTCAAGAAACAATATATTAACTTAAGTTACAATTTTTTTAATAATATAATTTCAATGTATCTAAAATTTTCTTCATATTAAAATGTCTCAAGAATAAAAAAGAAACATGAAGTATATCATCCATGTGCTTTAGTAGTAATGTCAATGATACAAGTGTTGCCATCATATCCATCCATTTCAATAGGAAGTTTATTTAGGGTTCATTTTTTCTCCCCCGTCATTTCCTTCATCTATTCTAGATAATCTTTTCCTGCCAACTACATCAATTTATTTAACAAAATAGTGCAAGGGGAATTTTATATAGCCTTTTCGAATAGATCATGCACTCTAGATGATCCAACGCCCATAAAATTCTCAACAATATTAGGTGTTGAGATAGAGAAGGATACACTAACTTCCCTTGCAGTTTTCTTGGATGTTGAAGCCCTCCCAATCCCTACTAGATCCACAGTTAGAACTCCTTTAAGGATACAAGAACCCAATATAGTAAACCTCTTTGGCTTCCTCAAGAATTCAACCACTTCAATGAAATCCTATTTTTCCTTAACACCTACTACATAATCAAATGATAGTCCAATATTTGGGTCCATCTTGAACTTTTCCCTAAAATGGCCTAAAGAAAGGGGAAATCGAGGACCTCTAGGGTTTGAAAATCCTTCTGAAGATCTACTAGATAAAAGAAAATAATTCCAATAAGGAGGAGAGGAAACAATAAATTTACAATCAAATTCAACACCACCAATGTTGATTCCTCTTGGTCATTATATTCTAAGTCTATAGTGTTCTCACTAAATTTTTGTGGAAACTCTTGGATGAGACCAGGAAGTTGTAGTCTCAAATTATGAATCTCATTTAAAATTCATAAGAGATTGGCTTCGTGTTTGCAATTGTTCCATTCTCAAATTATTGAGTAATAAATTCTTGATCATGCCACTCCTTGATCATCTGATTGAGCCCTCTATGAACTGAAAACATGGGGAGAACTCATGTTTCTCCAAAAAAGGCCTTAAAAAACACCCCCTTTCTTTCATATTTCCTTCTCCCCATGGAATCAGTTACCATTCTAGTGTGAAATGACTTAGATAGTTAAACAATATCCTTTACTTATATTACCATTTCTCTGGACAATGGAGAGGAAAGTTCATCTTAGTATCAAATAACTAATTGTTGCAATTGTCATATATCTAATCAAATTTTCAAAGTATAGGTCATTGAGACCCTTTTTCCGCTACCCAAAATTATAGTCATCACCAGAGAATATTTCTCAACTATTGAGGATAAATTATAATAAGTCATAAAAATATGATAATGCAATTTTAGTGGTCATGATGAACCACATTCATACCATCTTGTAAAACAACTAAAAAATAAGAAAAATACAGTATTCTTTCCTTCGTAAAATACTAAACACTTCAAACATAAACTTTAGTATGTATAAACTATATATTTAAATGAGTGTTTTTCAACAGAATAGAGAATAATTTTATGGAAAAAATCCTTTATTTATATCCTTTCTAGCAACAATGGTGAAGTCGACTATCATTTGTATCTTGTGCTAGAAAATCATTAGTTATTATCCAAGATACACCATTTATGTTTTTTTCTACCTGGACACCTATCTATTTTATTGATGATATTGTAATGTGTAGAAATTATATGCACTAAGCATGCATATGTCCAAGATCTACCTGATCTCACACTATTTAAATTTATGCAAGTTACTGAATCTATTCCACTTGTTAATCTTTTGCGGAAAAAATTAATTGCACACACATGTGAAGCATAAACAAAAAATATTCAATCGCGCATAACACAGTTTTTAACCGGGAAAGCCTGAAGTTGAAAACCCAAAATATATATTATGCAACATGGAGATCATATGACAATCTCATACAAACATACAAAGCTTATCACAAGCTCTCAGTACAGTACAATCGTCATACACTAATCAGGCCCTTGCAAATCCATGCAACGATCTTTGCCACCCGCTAGCCTGCCTCCACTGCGAAATCTCTAATGAAGAATAGCTTTGAATGAATTTGAATTACTCCATCCTTGACTGTGCAATCCTCATTGGCATCTTCACTGAGTGTTGGATGCAATCAATGCATCACTATAGTCACAACAGATAGTCTATCTTGCCCTTTCACCTATCTCTCCACTAGTCTCCATTGAAACTGACATGCACTGTAGTTAACTGCTGTATTGTTAAATTGATTAATGAGTTATTATTTGTGAATTAATTAACTAATTAATGCACTCCACTCTCACTAGTGTATCAATTAGTTAGCCTAGATACAACTAGCTCAACTGAGTCTAACTGAGTTAAACTGAATACAACTCCATAACTGCTTCTTCCAACTGTGTCATAACTCTGCCACTTGAGTTCTAACTGAGTCCTCCATGCATTAGCTCCAACAAACCCTCAGGAATAGCGTAATTCCTTCTGTCATATGTTGTGCCACATCTATGCACTAAACTGAAGTGCTCCAAGAGAATAAGTTACTGTTTAGAGTCTGATTATTATTAAGAGCTAATAATAATCGACATGCATCTATTTTTAGATTGACAATCTATAAATAGACTTCGCCCAATATTCTAAAAATAGAATTTCATCTATTTTTCCAACTTGATCAACCATCCACAAATAGCATCCTGCAACTTCTGAAATATGATCGACATGTCTAAAAATAGACTTGCGCCAAAAATAGCCTGAAGGCCCAGTTAGTGAAGGCGACTCTTTTCACTAAGCTCATCATATTGTTGAATCTCAACACTCCCTCTCAAAAAGATAGGGATTATCCATCACCCCGATCCTGCCTCTATGGTATTCGAATTTGCTCCTGGTGAGCACCTTCATTAGAATATCTGCATCCTGATCCTCCATAGGAATTTACTAAAGCAACATGATCTTCCGCTGCACACAATCTCTGATATGATGATACCAGATATCAATATGTTTATATATAACATGAAACACAAGATTAACCGAGAGTTTAAAGAAACTCTGATTATCACAATGAATCACCGTGGGATCTAAATGTGAACCGAAAAAACCAACCAGAATCTTCCTCATCCAGATAGCCTCACATGCAGCTAAAATTGCTGCCATGTATTCTGCTTCCATTGAACTAAGTGCCACGGATCTTTGTTTCCTGTTGTACCAAGAAATTGCCATAGATCCGATACTGAAAATCCATCCTGATGTGCTCTTTCTATCTGTTGGGCTTCTTACCCAATCTGCATCCATGAAGCCATGCAACTTCACCTCATCCATCTGTCTGTACCATAAACCATACTCAGATGTGCCCCTGAGATATCTCAAGACATGCTTCCCTGCCTTTCAAAAGAGCTTGATAGGCTTAACCATCGCTTGTGAATCTGGTTCACCGCATATCATATGTTCGGTCTTGTATTGACTAAATACATGAGCGAACCCAGCAACTGTTGATAAATAGTGGCATCCACTACCTTTGCCAATGTAGCATCCTCTTTCTTCCAATTTCCTGGAAGAGGAGTGTTGATAGGCTTGCAGCCTTGCATGTGAAACTTCTCCAGTATCTCCCGAGCATACTTTCCTTGAGACAAAAATAGTTCACCTTCCTGCTGCCATATTTCCAATCCAAGGAAATAGTGAAGGAGGCCCAAATCCTTCATCTCAAACTCTTTTTTAAGATCAACCTTGCATGAGTGTATCAACTACTCATCACCTGTTAGTATCAAATCATCAACATAAAGTACAATGATCAAAAGCTTACCCTCAACCAAAATTTGGTACAAGTTTGCATCCGTCTCACTCTTGGTGAAGCCAAGTCCAGTGAAATAGCTATTGATCCGAGTGTACCAAGCACAGGGTGCTTCTTTTAGCCCATACACCGCTCTTTTGAGCCTGCACACATGCAAATCGATGCTGAAGATCTCAAATCCTTCAGGCTACTCAATGTACACCTCTTCCTCAATGATCCAATTAAGGAATGTTGTCTTCACATCCATCTGATGAATGTGCCAACCCATCTGCACTGAGAGAGCAAGGATGGTCTGTATAGAAGAATACCGTGCGATAGGTGCAAAGGTTTCTTCATAGTCAATCCCCTCAATCTGTGAGAAGCCCCGGGAAAATTTTTTTTCCTTATACTTCTCGATGCTCCCATCAACAACTTTATTTACCTTGTAGATCCATCTTGATCCTACAACTGATTTCCCCACTGGCCTTGGAACAATCTCCCAAGCATTGTTTCTGACAATGGAGTCATATTCCTCCACCATGACATCTACCCATGTGGGCTCCTGCGCTGCTTCTTGAAAATAAGATGGCTCTGTCACAATACACTTTCTCAGAAGAGCCATGTATCTAGTATATCGATCAGGTGACTGTCTCTGTCTGTGCTATGATGTAGGGACTCCTACATTCTGTGCCGCATACACCTTCAATCTCTCGGCTTCTGTGGTACACTTTTTGCCTTGTCTGATGTTTGGTTCTGCATGAGTGGAATCCTCCACTCCATGAATCTCCTCCTGTGGCTGATCCACATCCAGAGGCTCATCTTTAGGAACAAGAAGTTCTCCTCCACATGCAAGTGTAGCTCCCTCTCAAGCGACAAGTGTAGCTCCCTCTCAAGCGACAACTTCATGGCTTTCGCCTCATTGAATTTTATATCCCGTCGCATAACAGTCATCTGACTGTTTGGAAAATTCACACGATAGTTATGGGGTGTTTCTATGTACCCCAAAAATATCCCAACTTCTACAGTCGGCTCCAGCTTCTTCCTGGTGTCCTTTGTCACATGAATGTAAACACGTGAGCCAAAAATATTCAAATGAGAAATATCAGGCTTCTTACTAGTAAAATCTTCCTCGGGTGTACTCATGCCAAGTACTCTATGAGGACAATGGTTTTGCACATAAATTGCAGTGTTGCATGCTTCTGCCCACAAGTGCATCAATCGGCCCTGATCATGCAGTATCGCTCGTGCAGCACCCATGATCGTTCTATTCTTTCTCTCCGCGACCCCATTCTGATGTGGGTTATGAGGTGCTATGAGTTTTCTTCGAATTCCTTCTTTGCTACAGAATTCTTTGAATTCTCCTGAGATGTATTCACCACCATTATCGCTCCGTAGAGCTTTCACCTGATTCCCCGACTCCTTCTCCACCAATGCCTTGAACTCACAGATCTTTGAGAACGTTTTGATTTTCTTCTGCATGAATAAGATCCAATGTCTACGAGAAATGTCATCAACAAATATCACATAATACCTGTGTCTCACTGTTGAAGCAACTGAGAATGGTCCACACACGTCTATGTGAATTCTCTCCATGATCACCAAAGCACGGTTCTCCTTCTCATGAAAGGTGGTCTTCAAAAACTTACCCATTATACATCCTTTGCACTGATCTGACTATGCAAGAGTACCCTTGGGAAGTCCAGTAGAAATTTTCTACAAAATTTTCAAAGCACCATGGCGAAGATGGCCCAATATCCTATGCCATAATTCGCCCTCATCCCGCCTCACCACTTCTTCTACTTTTCCTACCATTGCAGCACATCCATCTACCTCTAGCTTGTAGAGGTTCTTAATTTTAACCCCTATCTTCTTGGTTTGACCTGTTGTTTTATGTCGAAGGAAGGCTTTTCCCTTACTGAAAACAACATCATAACCCCTGTCTTCCGGCATTGCGACTGAGACCAAGTTCTTCTTCAGACCTGGAAAATGCATGACATTCTTCAACAAGAATGATTACCAGACTCCCTCTCAAAGGTAATGGTCCCAATGCCAATCACATTGTACCAACCATCGTCACCCATCTCTATATGCATCTGGAGGTCCTTCTCCTCCAAATCACTGAACAACTCTTTGTCTCCCGTCATATGGAAAGACGCACCATTGTCAAGATGCTACACTGATCCCATGTAGCTTGAAACCAAGCATGTGATCAAAGAAAAATCCAGCTCAAATTGCGAGGCTAAGGCCTCTCCAGCTGCAGATCCAACATCCTTCTTATTCTTCTTCTTCTGTGGACAATTAGTGGCAAAATGTCCATGCTCGTGATAGTGAAAACACTTCACTTTGGACAAATCCTTCTTCTTTCCTTTCACACCGGATTTAGAAGAATTTTTCTTCCCCTTCCCTTTCCTTGCTTTGGCAGCCAAAGTGAAATTCTCTTCATCTTTGTTCTTCGATAAAGATCCATCCCTGGTACCTCGCCTTATCTCCTCCTGCACAAGATCTGACCAAAGTCGCTCCCATCCTGATAGTTTCTCCCATCCATTGACAGAGTCTTCATAGCTATGAGAACTCCTTGGAAGCCCAAGGAGAGCCAAGCTCACTAAGTCTTCTTCATCAATAGTAACCCCCACACTTCCCAGTTCATCCTTGCAGTGGACAAACTTCGTGAGGTATTTTGGAATACTGTCGCCTTTCTCCATTTTTATTTTTCTAAGCTTGTCTTTAAGCGCCAACTTCCTCTGGTCACTTCTTCTTTGGAAAAAATCTGTCAAAGCCTTCCACATTAAGAATGGAGTGCCTTTCCCATAAATTTTGGACATAATGTGGTCCTTCACACCTTCCAACAGAATCCTCCTCGTCTTTGCAGTCTTCTTTTGCCATGCATCAAGTAATGCAGCATCGCTAGATCCCGGCTTAGGAACATCGCTATCGATGAAATCCTTCAGCCCATTATCCTCTAGCACCACCTCCATCCTGTCCTTCCATTCTATGTAATTCAAGGTCCCATCAAGGACATACTCCAATCTCAAATCGTTGAAAGACATTTCAATGTATACTCGATTTTTGCACCAAGAATCTTCTGTAGCAAATTCGAATTGTCCACCAGCACAAGCTCACTTCAAAATTGCAATCTTCAATAAACAATGCTCTGATACCATATAGAGATTATATGCACTAAGCATGCATATGTCCAAGATCCACCTGATCTCACACTATTTAACTTTATGCAAGATACTAAATCTATTCCACTTGTTAATATTTTGCGGAAAAAAATTAATTGCACACACATGTGAAGCATAAACAAAAAATATTCAATCGCACATAACACAGTTTTTAACCGGGAAAGCCTGAAGCTGAAAACCCCAACTATATTTTATGTAACATGGAGATCATATGAAAATCTCATACAAACATACAAAGCTTATCACAAGCTCTTAGTACAATACAATTGTCATACACTAATCAGGCCCAATCTTGCAAATCCATGCACCGATCTTTGCCACCCGCTAGCCTACCTCCACTACACAATATATGATGAAGAATAGCTCTAAATGAATTCGAATTAATCCATCCTTGACTGCGCAATCCTCATTGGCATCTCCACTGAGTGTTGGATGCAATCAATGCATCACTATAGTCACAACAGATAGTCTATCTTTCCCTTTCACCTATCTCTCCACTAGTCTCCACTGAAACTAACATGCATGGTAGTTAACTGTTGTATTGTTCAGTTGATTAATGAGTTATTATTTGTGAATTAATTAACTAATTAATTCACTCCACTCTCACTAGTGTATCAATCAGTTAGACTAGATAGAACTAGCTCAACTAAGTCTAACTGAGTTAAACTGAATACAACTCCATAACTGCTTCTTCCAACTATGTCATAACTCTGCCACTTGCGTTCTAATTGAGTCCTCCATGCATTAGCTCTAGTAAACCCTCAGGAATAGCATAATTCCTTCTGTCAGCTGTTGTGCCACATCTGTGCACTGAATTGAAGTGCTCCAAGAGAATAAGTTGTTGTTTAGAGTCTGATTATTATTAAGAGCCAATAATAATTGACATGCATCTATTTTTAGATTGAAGATCTATAAATAGACTTCGCCCATTATTATAAAAATATAATTTCATCTATTTTTCCAACTTGATCAACCATCCACAAATAGCATCCTGCAACTTCTGAAATATGATCGACATGTCTAAAAATAGACATAGTCTAAAAATAGACTTGCGCCAAAAATAGCCTGCGAGCCAACTTAGTGAAGGCGACTCTTTTCACTAAGCTCATCATCTTGTTGAATCTCAACATAATTCATCTACATGTGCCTGGTCATAAACAAAAATTGACTTTATTTCTTTACAAATTGAAAGGGGAGGGATTTGTCATTGATGCAAGGTATATACAGCAAATTTCTCTTTCGTAAATGTAGCATGTGTTTTTACACTTGGACCTTATTTCTTAGTGTTGAGGCATACTTTAATTCCAGTAATCTTAATTCCACAAAAAAAAACTTTAATATTCATGTAAGAGCCATTATATTCTTCATTGCATGCTTTGGAAATATAATTACAGCTCGACACCCCCATGGAATCTTGTTATTCATAATCATAGATTCCCAAACTGACCTTACATAACATGGATCTCATTTTATTGAATAAATAACGATATATTTAAGGTCAAACCTTCATTGAATGACACAAAAATGAAATAAACACATTTTGGATAAATAACAATGTTTCTCTATAACATCAATCCCAACTTTGTCTCATCCTATCAAGCGTTTATTGTCTAGAAAATTATCCGTGGCCTAAGAAATCAAAATTATTGTGAAAATGAGATCACTTGTCCCTAAAACAAGGGGGCCTCATATGTCAATTTGGAATCTGGTCAGGCTATGACCTTAACTATATTATTAGTGTTATTATTATTATTATCATTGCAGTAATTTAGTAGTGTAACTTGCAAGGTTCGCCATATAAACAAGAATTAAATAAACTAAAATGATAAAACCAAGCTATGTATATACTAAAATTCCTCAATAAAACGTATTAGAAGAATCCAAGCTTGTAAAAACCTTTCCTCATCTGTCAAAAATAATTACCCTTCTCCCTAAAAGATAACTTCATATAATATGAACTCCTAATGATGACCCCAGGGGTGATTGAAACATGTCAAGTTTTCTCTCCTTGAATGTGGAATTATCATTAAACTCACATCTACATACTTCACCAAAGAAGCCCACCCCTATTATTTGGTAAATATCATACCTAATTTTGATAGTTTATTTCTATATGTTTCCAATTTTGGAGAGGTAGACTACAAGAGGAGAATTTTTGGGGGTGGTTGGAGAGGCTCCCCAAATTTGAGGGGAAACCAAAAAGGAAAACAAGGTCTCGAACATATCATCTTTGGAACCCCAAAAAATATTTTTAAATCACTAATTTAATTATCAATGATGAATAACTATTTAATATTCCACCGGTGATTTTAGAGGAGTCAGAGCCCTTGAAACACTAACTAGTAACCATGGATTTCACAACTAGGTTATAACATAAGGAGATGGGAGGAAAGAAGAATTAAAGAAGAATTTAGCAAGAAAATATTTTCAAGAAATTAGCAAGGTTTTTTTGGATTACATTCTCTTTATTATGAATTGGATGTTGTAGGGCCAAAATGGAAGGATTGGATTTACAAAAAAATTCACCAACAATTCCCTCTGGAGTCTAAACATGTCATTCCTTTCCTTATCCCACCTTATTGAAAAAATAATCTGGAAATAAAATATCATTAAAATTCTCAAGAATTATTGTAGAGTGATGTCAAATGCCATATGGTTTCCAAGAATGTTAAGGCGTACTCAATGGGAAAGCTTCTCCTTTTCATTTGGGGTAGACTAGCAATCAATTCAAGCAATATTGGAAACTCAAGTTTCATTAAAAACTCGAATTTATCCAAGAGTATGTATACTCTCTTGACATTGATGCAACCATTTTGGCACTCCTTACCTATGTAAGGGGAACCTTGGCAGTCAAATCATGGTACATTGATATATACAATTTGATGTAATCTATATTTGTGTAGTAATGTGATGCATGAAACATTTTAAAAAATAGAAAAGGAAATAAAAGTTCTGACAAACTACCTCATACTGAAATTAATTAAAAAAACAACATGAAAGCAAACAATAACTTGGAAAACTTAAAAGTGAAAAAGCAGAAACAGAGGAAAATTTACAATGCACCACAAATCACTCAAATAAGTTATATTGCTAAGGTATTTAACCATATCAAGTGACGAATTAACATTTCTATGTCGAATAATTAATATTTGAAGATCCACATTTTGGGGCTGAAAATAAGCTGGGAAACAACCACTAAAGACTATATCACCCAAAATGTTCATGCAAAAATATCATAATGAAAATATGAGATTGTAATTATTTCAAAGTTTAAAGATAAGGTCTAAACTTGAAAACATTGCCTAAATATTTTTTAATACCTGAAATCCTCCATTCTTCTCAAATATTGTAATTTTCTTAGCTCTATGAAAAGCTTAAAATACCTAATAATTCAAATAAAGGAAATAAATCAATCCTTGCAACTGGTCTTGAAATTAAAATTTATATGAAGCTAATTGACACAAATATTTTGCATGTTGTATTTATAACATCAATTGTCACAACATATTGCATATTTTCAATGGATAAAAGAAGAAAATTACTCTCTAGCTCCCTTCTTTTCCCATTAGGTACTACAATAAATTGGATTAACACCTAATATCTCAATTGAAAAAGGAACTCTGATAACTTTTCCTCTAAGGAAATAAAATAAAATCAACCCTACATAGACTTGCACAGGTCCATCTATAGTGGAGGGGTTCATAAATTATAAGGTTTGAATTTGTGTAGTATTTGTATTAAAATAAAAAGAAAGAGAAATTATTATAAGTTCGAGCTAAAATTAGGATAGAAAATTAAATAGAAGCCTTACTATGGAACCCCAAAGACATTACAGATCATAACAATGCTCTTCAAAATTTTCACCTCCAAAAGCACTCAAATATAGGAGACCAAAAAATCTCTTTGATGTCAAATAATAATAAAATGGAAATCATATTTTCATATAGGTTGTCCTCATTATTTCATTCCAATGCAACCCAGGGGTTCCGGAGGTCAAAATACACAACAATATTGAAGAAAATCCACACAATTAGCTAGTTAGACATTTGACAGAACACAATAACTTTCCAATTAGAACTTGTAAGAATTTACTAACCATTCAAGGCAAGACATGAGTTTCACAATGGCGATTTTAGATTTTATCGTAGGATGGGATCCATCCTTCATACACGTGAAATCCTTTGTAAAAACTATAACTATCTCATTATATCAACCAACTTTGAGATCAAACACCATGCTCAGTCATTACACCACTAAAAACCCCACCATATTTCATATGTTGATTGCTTGCAAGATATTCAACCAGGTTTCAGGCATTCAAACCACAAAAGTCCTATAATGCACAAGACCTTGATAAGTGGTTCAGGTTGATAGGGCACAAACAATTAAGGAATATTAGGAGGGTTTTCTCATTGAGAGGTATATTTTTTCTTTCATCATGTTCAATTGATTCATAGTCCACATCACTACAAAACCACCTCAAACCTAAATAAAACAAAATAAATGAAATAAGTTTTTAATTATGCAGGATTTATAAGTCACCAAGCTGGTCCTACATTAGATTAGGTGTTAGGCAGACAAATATTTTTCTATGGGTAGAACAAATCTCCCTAGGCTTAGAAAAAAATCATAATAACAAATAGACAAATAAGTGAAAAAATTCCCTAATTTATGGCTGAATGAAAAAAAAAAAGGATGTAAAACTCATTCCTTTTCATCAAATGATTGTTGATGACCCTTGGTGTTGTCTTTTTTAGCTTCAAACCTTTCTCCCTTGATTATCCAAGAAGAGACCTATAAAGACAAAAGCAAACAAGAGATAAAAGCATAAAATATATCAAATATCCAATCACAATTTATGTAGCATATCAAATATCCTTACAATAAACATTAAGAAATATGCATGTGGTAAAAAATAAGTATTTGTATGAATGATAAAGAGAAGGATATTTACAACGAAGTGCCTTGATGTTGGAGTCTCCTTGTAATGATCCTCAACCTAAGAATTTGAAATGAAAATAACTCTAATGGAAATTTGAACAACATGAAGGTAAGTTAAGAGGTATGAAATGGAAACCCAATTCTCTTTGAAGGAATTGTACTTATAGGAATAAGTGGAAGTTGAGAGATCCATGAAGGGAGGAGAGAGATCCACAATGATTGGGATTTGTCCACTATAAGAGGAAGGAGACCCAAGATATGGGGAGATCAAGCTCAATATCAACCAATCTAGATTACATACTCACTACGGGGCTTCTAGAACAAGAAGCTTTGTTCACATTTTATTTTTGCTCATGTCAGAAGATCATTATGACTGTAACAATGGAAAACCATGATTAAATCGTGGGTCAATAGTTATTAAATATGCGAACACTAAATTTTGTTAACTGAGGACTCATGATGATATCCAAAATTAGGGTTTTTTATGTATTTAACCCAAGATCCTTGTACTTTATGATATGGATTTATTCCATATTTCAAGGGGATTTATGACCATAGTTCATAAGGTCACAAAATATCTGGATTTTTCATAATTTTCATAAGTGTGACAAATTGATGTGTAACATTAGGTCACTCCAATAGCCAATGTAGAACAACAACAAAGTTGCGTAAAACATAAGAATGGAAAAATTTTTGAAAACATAAAAAATTTCACAAACACGCCTCACCAAAAATTAGGATATGGGTAAGGAACAACAAGTAAACACATACATATGTATCATATGTGTGTGTGTGTGTGTTTTGAATCATAATGCATGGTGGCATGTACTTCATAAATAGATGGAGTGGATCCATAAAAAAACACTAAATAGTATACCAAGTACACAATGCATATAATATGATATAAATTATAAATATGTACTATACAATACATAATAATAATCTCAGTAGGTGTTATATATTGGTGTATTTTTGATGATGCGATCATCACCCTCCAAAATATTTCCTACATTACAATTTTGGAGCATACTAAGGATCTTATGATCTCTCATTATATGGTCATTTCATTATCGATTAATGATGTGTTAAAAGTTTAAATCTTCTTCTCAATTTGTAAGTCTCAAAGTCACTTTCTCACACAGGCTCGGTCCTTGAGAAATCAATGAGTGCATATTTTTCAAGCCTAGATTGTCAAAATTTAGTATGCACTCTCCATTGACATTCTCCCTCACTTTTATTGCATTATGCTTCTATTTCGATGAGTTTTTGCAACTGTCGCTTTTGTGCACCTTGCCTTTCATAAGTGTTGCTTTCATGTTCACAATTGTTGTTTTTTATTTCTTTAACTTTAACAAGTGGTGTTTTCATGTTACCTTTTCTATGGAATGTGTCGCCTTCAAGTTATTTAGAGTTTGTGAGTGTTGTTTTAATTTTTCTTACTGTCAAATGTGTCGCTTTTAGTTGTTTTCGCTCTTGTATGAGTCACACCTTTCTACATCACTATATATATATATATATATATATATATATATATATATATATATATATATATATATATCACACTCTTATACATTAGATGGTCTTACATAGCATAAGAATATGTGTTATACAAATTTCCAATTCTTAGTGCACTTTCTGGCCATAATCCACATTTATGTCAAAACTTGTTTTCTAAGTGTCGTAATGTGTCGTTATAACCATTGAACTTAGAAATACGTGTCACTTTGTTGTCCTTTCAAGCTGTGATTATTTTTCATGAGTCCCATGCATGTTCATGGCATGTATTAATGGAATTCATTTTTGTGATCCATGTTTGAGTCTTGTTCGGATACTTTTCCTTATCTTACTCTATTGATCCCACACTTAGCCATTTTGGAGCTCTTCTTGGTCCTATTGCACAGTGCAAGTTATGAAAGCTTCAATCCTTCAACAGATGATGAGAAATATATATTCATGAGTCTCATTGATAATATCTCTTCCTCCTACACTTGTGCAGTGATCCTTTCTTAGGATCATCTTCTATGATTGCACATTGAGTGTCTTCCTAGCATGGTCACCTAACCCTTGTTGAATGTATTGAATCAATACACTAGGTTTTCATCACCTTTTCCTTGCATATCACATGGGGCACTTCCAAATAACACTAACCATCTCATCCAACCCATTACAAAAGAAAAATTCCCAATGCAAAGGCCCTCCTCCTTCCACAATGTAGTGAAGCCCTTAATAGGTTAATTGACTTCCCTTTTTCTGCTTTCATTAGAGATTTGTGCAATATCCTCTCCTAGTGAGCCCTCCTAGGTGAAAAATGCATCTCTAGTAAAAAATGAGCCACTATTGAAGAAAAATCCATCCACCAGATGGATATCCCTTTTAGAGCGCACTTCGGGAAAACAAGGACCTTCAAAGTGAAATTCAGGAAAAAAAGGACCTTCTGAGTGCACTTCAGGAAAGCAAGGTCTCTTTCTCCCCTCTAGAGTGCAAAACACACTCTTAAGTAACATTGTTCCCCTCATTGTCTCTTTTGATTGTGCCCTGCACCCAACTAGTCTCTCTCATTATTTCCCTGAGTGCATGGCACACTTTTGGTAAATAATGCAACCATCCCTTTATCACTGTCTATCTCAATTATTCCTTCATTTTCTCCTACTCCTTCGGGCCTAGCACCTGTCACCGTGTTAATCAATAAGCTCATAAACCTCGTTCCTTGTGCTTTCCCATTGCATTGGACCATGAAGAGCCCTCCCTCATAGTGCATCACACAATATTAATGAACAATGGTTCTCCCGTCAACCATTGTTGGGATAAAATATTCCCTCCTTATCAAGCCCTTCCTTTTCAGTCCTTTCATAGGCCTATCATAAGAAAATTCTTTCATGAGAAAGGTAGAGATAGGATGGATGATTTTAAGACTAGTTTTTCCTTTTCATGAGTGATCTTCATGGGCATGTGTACCATCTTAGCATGACAAGATAATTATCAAGAAATATGTGAAGGAGGAGACAAAAAGAAGCACTAGTAGTGAAGAAGCACAAATATGAACTATCATGAATACATGAAGCAGATCCTTAGCCATGAGAGAAATGTGACATTGCATGATAACTCATACTGCCCTAATGTTGATCCATGACCCTTTGGAGGGTGAAGAAGAAGAGAAAATAAGATATTTCATGAAGATGAAGTGTTGATCAGATATATCATGAAGAAGTAAGAAACACAACACTAAAAAGAAAAACTTGGCATTTCCACATCATCATGAAGTTCCATGTATTCATTGCTAAGTCATGGCTTGTGAAAGTTTCATCACAATTTCATATGTATTCTTGTGTCTTGCAACATCATCATGTGGAATGTAATGATGTATTTTCAAATAAAATGACAAAATATAAATGTTTGGAAGTCCAAGAGTCACATGTGGAAAATGAAAAGTCACACATGGACAAAATATTCTTATAGAAGTTCAAAGGTCATTTAGGATTCCTAAAGTTTTATGCAATTCAAAAGGTCACATTGGAATTCCAAGAGTCATGAGGGTATTTCAAGTGTCATGGGTATATGAAATTTCATTCCTCTTGTTACAAAAGAAACCTCATAACAAAAGCAAAGGGATTATGCAATCTTATGATTTGGAGAGCTATATTTTTCTTCTCTATCTTGACATAGGAGAGAAGATCATTCCTTGGAGAACCAAGAAGTGACTTAATGCTCCACTATTGGAACTAGTGCCTCACTATTTTAACTATGTACTTGGATCTTTCAATCAATATGTGAAGCTCTTTGAGCCAACACATTTTCATGTGTATATCATGAATGTTTTTTAGGCTATTCTTTGGATGTTTGCGGTATATGTTGGTATTCACATGTATAAAAGAAATTGAAGTATTCTAGTGGCTTCGGTACTTATCTTGTTGAATTTTTGTTATATTTTCTTTAATGATTGTTATTTCTATGTGAACTATTTGGCTAGATAACTAATGAATCTTTCCTTTCTCTCATGTGCCTATTTTAATATAGTACTATTACTTTCCTTATAGAGACTCACTTTTTCCTCCCCTCTCATAAAGGTCTCCATTTACATATTGCAATTGGTGTCTCAAAATGTCAGATTACTTGCTAATTTCAAAGGATACGTGTCTAATATCTTATGTTATTCATTGCAAACAAGGAAAACCTTAAGTTACGGTGGTTGGGATGATTCTCCATATAGGGCTCCTACTTTAAATAGTGTAAGGTATAATTGGGACTTAACATCAGGGAGACCCCTTGTATTTTGGAGGTATACAGAACTATCAACATTATGGCGCTAGAAAATAGGCTAGATGAAAATTTGTTCTCGTTGAATTTGTATTGAATATATTACCTTAAATTTATCTTTCCAAAATAATAATCCAATAATTTTATTCTAATATATCAAATTTTAAAGTTCATATGGAAAAATACTATGACTTGTCTGAATTGAAGTTTGATGGAGAGGGTGAGACATTCATAGCTGAGGACATATCTCTATTTCTCAAAGTTTGTGAATATTATGAAAATAATTGTGAAGACACTGCCAGTAAATTATTCACCCTCACAGTTTAAGTTCCATTTCAAAAATGGTGTAATACTTTACTTGTAGCTTCCATCCATTAATTTGATCAACTAGCTATGGAGCTTCATCAATCCTTTGAAAAATATGATTATCAAGATGTTTGTAAAAGCATTGATTTTCTTAGAATGAAACATGGTGAATCTGCAAAATAGTTTCTTCATCAGTTTCTTCATCTTTGCTACAAATTTCCCAAGGGATTTATTGATTCAAATTTCATTAAGAAAAAATTTCAAAGTTTGATTCTACTCACCTTGAAATATTTTGAATTTGAACCCTCGAATGATTATGTGCTCCCAACTTTTGCAAACCATGAGACACCTCTAATTTTAGAGGAGAAATCTACTATTGCTTTTGTTCCTTGTCCTCCCCCTTTTTATATACCAATTTGGGTGCCTATTGATGATGATGATGAAGTTGGAAAATATGAAAATAAAATTTTTGATCCTTCCATTCAAACTCCATCCATTTCCCATGATCTAGATCTTATTGAGGAGAAATTGGAATGGTTCAGTAATTGGATGGAGCCTAAATTGAAATTCGACCCCTTGTTTTTTCAAGATAATATTAATGCACATAAGCTCAATCTCGAATCTGATCCCAATGAAAACTTTATTGCCTCCAATGATACCCTAAAACCTCTACTAATTATCTCTCATGATTCCTTATTTCATGATACAATTGATCCACCTATTTCAACTCTAAGTGATATTCAACCTCTTGTTTCAAGCAACAATCAAGAAGAAGGTACTTTAATTTCACACTTAGAGGATAAAAGTGTTGGAGATATGTCATATATTTTTTCTCTCATTCAATATGATAATCTTGCATCTCTGGTTAATGACCAATATTGTAGCCTTGATAACGTGTTAACTGATTCTGAGTCCTTCATTCAAGTTGAGACTTTGGACAAACATTATATTGAGATCCATATTTCCACTAATACATATGGTGATTATTTCCCAAGTAAATCAAATGATATATGTCCTTCTTTTGAGGACATATATTAGCAAGGAATCGATTCAGAATATGATTCTCGTTGTTTAAAATCTCAATTTATGGTTTGGGACACCATTTCAATTCAGAATGATCCTAAAATTATTCTAATTCATACATATTTAGATACCAATCCTGAACAAGTAATTTGTCAAGTTTTTGAATATTTGGTATATCCTAGTCAATTAGAATGTCACATTGGTATGCCTTTCTTTGACCGTTATATTGATGACAATGACATTGATTCGTTATTATTGAAATCTCAATATGATTTAGTTACAACTGATGCTCCCCCTCCTAAATATTTTTATCCTTCCTCACCTTTGCAACCCTATTTGTTATACCTAGATATGGTTTTCAAACTTTTGAGGTTATTGTTAATTACAAAATCTAGGTTATCCACAGTATCATAAAACAATGGTCGACGTTTCAAATCCCAACGAGGATCCATATTCAGGACAAGAAGTGAATGAAGAATGAAAGAAGGTTGCACAGGTCAAGGTTTAAAGAGTGAAAGATGAGAAGAGCCAACAAGAATGGATTTTATAAAATTATTAATCTAATAAATTTTAATAAATTTTTAATAAATTAATTTTAATAATTTTTAATAAATTAATTTTAATATTTTTTTAATAATTTAAATAGTATATAATATCACCTATTATTAATATTAACTGTTTTTTTATTTTTTAATTATACAATATCACTTACTAATTTCATAATAATACTTATTAATTCATTTTAATATAAAAAAAATTATTAATTCATTAAAAAATTTTACACTTTTATAAATAAATTATTAAAATTAACTTATTAAAAATTTATTAAATTTATTAGATTAAATAAATTAATAAAATTTATTCTTGTTGGCTCTTCTCATCTTTCACTATTTAAACCTTGACGTGTGCAACCTTCTTTCATTCTTCATTCACTTCTTGTCCTGAAGATGAATCCCTTTTGGGATTCGAAATGTCGACCATTGTTTTATGATACTGTGGATAATCCGGATGATGAAAATACCCAGATATGTTTAATAAGTCTATTATACCAGAAACCCCTCTAAATCCTTTAGATATTTATTCAGATGATCATGGTTGAAATCACGTATAGGATGGTGTGATCCTACAATTAGAGGATGAAAATATTGAATCCATTATTCATGATTTATACAACTGTAAATATATCATAAGTCAGGAGCAAGGTGTTCCAAATCTATCTGATGAAGGGATTTTTCTGATCGATGCATTTAAATTCTCTATCCATCAATATTCTAATATGCTTAATATTAAATTTAATCAAACCAGTGGAACTAACAATGTTTTTACTGATACATCTAACGATAGTGGTGGATGCTTACCTGCTGATTTTTCTAAGGCACCCAAATTAGATTATCCATAATTTGAAAGTTCAAAGACATGTCAGGATGTCAAGGCACTTCAACCCTTGCTAATGGTTATGCTAGGTTCCTGCAATCCTATTTAGATATCTAAACTAAGTTTGATCGACATTTTTATGCATGATTATTTCCTTAACATATATCCACTTTTTTTTAGTTCATTCTTATAGGAATTTTAGTGTTTCCAAGTTAATCTCTCTTATCCTCAAGATAGAATTTCTGATCAGATAAAGGATCCTTGTTTGGACAATCCCTCTTCATGTGAATCCCTTATATTATATCAAGGATTGGAGAGTGCACATTTCATTAATCCTTATAGCCTTAAATCCCATCATTTTTTTTATCAACATAAAGGTCATTTTTTGTTCGAGGATTTATGTTTGTAAAAATCTTCTAAATTTGATCATGTTTGTGTCCCTCTTATGTATGTCATGAAGTTAATCATATTACTCGCATAACTTCTCTCCTTTAGTGTTTGAAAATGTTTAAGTAATTTAGTGGATCAAAACCCTTGTGCGAATATGGATATTATATTCAAATTGACACATGAGAATTGAGAATATTATATCTTAATCAACCCATATGATCATAATACAAAATATTCTCTTTGTGATTTGAATCTATTAACTGAAAATTAATTTTCTCATGAGTCTCAGGGATTCAAAATTGGTTGTTTTGAATATCAAGATCAAAACCATGAATGGATATAAAAATATTATGTGGCAAGATCCATTGCTAATAATAAGTTTTGATCTTTCTTAATATTTTCAAAAACTGAAGACACATATGAATTTACATTTCCAAGCAACCTTCAAGGTTTGTATGATCAGCATTTCAATCACCAAGGTAAAGTTCGAGATTGGATCAATTGAGACAGTATGGCACATCATTTTATTAATAATAAATATCTTCAATTCATTTTTCAAGTTCTTCAAGTTGAGATGTTTTTTTTTTCACAATTCTTTATATTAGTTTTAATTGTTCTCAGATTTGTGTTTGCAGGTCAGGAACAATGGTGGGTACATTGGAAATTTCATTACACTTAGACCTAACCTTCTAGCTGGTTAAGTTAGGAGCATACCTATTTGCATCTAGCTTCCCTTGCATTTCATCTGCCCTCTATCTTGCTTTCCATTTAATCTTTTCTTTGTTATCTTACTTTTGTCTTGCATGTTGTTCCATGT
The DNA here is from genome assembly GCA_034641835.2 of Pinus albicaulis. Classification (NCBI taxonomy): domain Eukaryota; kingdom Viridiplantae; phylum Streptophyta; class Pinopsida; order Pinales; family Pinaceae; genus Pinus; species Pinus albicaulis. The sequence goes on from CM076582.1 coordinate 253,271,120, forward strand.
TTAATTTTCCATTTCCTTATTCTTTTGGTCTTTTTTCTTTTTTTGGTTGTGTCTTTTATTGTTGTTTTCTTAATAATAATTTTCATGAAATATGATCCTTTTGGATCAAAATAAAATGTGGCAAATATTTAAAGGGGAAATTGTGATGACAAACATTTCTTGGCTAATCCATTACCCTCTTCTCTATTTGAGGTTACATATATTTAAAGTATGTGGTGTTTGAATGGAAAATCGATTTTTTCCTGATGGAAAACCATTTGTTCGTGATGGAAAACCATTTGTTGAACTATGAATCATGTATCTTTATTAGTATCTTCACTCCTAACTCAACCTTGTATTGACTAGATTTTTGACTTTTTGACTTAACCAAGTAGAGAATGGAAATGAGAAAAACTTTAAACAAACATATTAACTTCAATTATCTTTCTGTTGACACTCCAATCAACACCCTCCAAAAATTTTCCCACATTTGAATTTTGGAGCCCACTAATGATCTCACAATTTGTTGCGCTTGGTTACCTAATGGTTGATCGATTTTTTATAAAGCATTCAAGCATTCTTCTCAAACTTTTAACTACCAAGTCACTTACATACACATGCCCAAATCATAATGAATAAACACACTTCCTTTATGCAAGCTCAAACATGAATATAAATACCCATCAATATGGAAAAAATGTAATTTTAATCTCATGTTGACAGTTAGTGTGCACTTTCATTGACAATATCCCTCACTTTTATTGCAATTGTACTTCTATTTTGGTGACTTTTATTAATTATCGCTTTTCTGCACCATCGCTTTGACACATGTCACTTACATTTTTATATCTATTTTTATAAATTTCACTTTAATAAGTATAATTTTCATGTTATCTTCACTATGGAATGTATCACTTTCAAGTTCATTCATGTTTTTTAAGTGTCGTTTTCGTGTTTTCTGCTTTTTGCAGGTAACACTTTTTTTGTTTTCACTCTTACACATGTCTCACATTTGCACATCACAAAATTTAGTTATGGCGCACTCTTATCCATGATATGGTATTATATATCATTATAATATGTGCCCAACACATTCATATAGCTTAGTGAACCTTTTAGTCTCAGTCGAAACGTTTGTTGTAACTTGTGTTTTACGTGTTGTAATGTGTCGTTTCAACTATTCCACTTAGAACTGTGTTGTTTTGCCATTGTTTTAAGGCGTGACAATTTTTCATGATACCTATGCATTATTTTAGATTTTATTGATGGAATTTATGTGTGTGTTTCATGTTTGAGTCATGTTAGGATGAATTTCTTCTTTTACTATGTTGGTCCTACACTTATCAATTTTGGGTGTAACCACCCCTCCCATATCTACCTAGTTTCACTGGCCTGCGAGGATAAAAATGAGAGGAAGAGTTACTATGGCATGACCCAGCCACCTAGATTCAATTAAGGAAGTGGGGTCGACTAATGATAAAAAAATAACAACTCACAACATCCCACAGGGGCTACAGATCACTCAGAAGTTGAGAAACCACCCCAAGTGGCCAAAACATGAGTTGGACACCCTTTTTGTTATCACCAAAAATTGATCATCTAGCCATTCCTAACTAGATGGATCAAAGTACATTATCTAAGACCAATCTTACTATAGTAAAATTTATTTCACTATAATAAATAATTTAATAAAGCATATTTTATTAAGTTATTTCTGGTTAAAAAAAGAAACCACGTGAGGAATAATTAAATAAATAATTATTTATTTGATTTTCCTCTGGGAATAATTAATTAAACCATTGTTGAAATAATATTCATGGTCATATTTAACCCAGTTATGAGAAATAATTAGATAAATCATTATTAGTTATTATTCCTTGTCAAATTTGGCTAATTCACCTAAGAATAATTAAAAAAATCATTATTTGTTTATTATTATTTAACCACATTCTTGAAGTGATAAATAAATCATTTATTTGTTTATTACTTCTAAATAAATACATTTAACCCATTTAAATACCTTTTCCCTAAAAAAAAATAATAAAATATTCCAAGTGGTTAGATATAGATTTTCGTTAATAATATTTTATTATTCTCCATTATCGAGGATAACTCAATATTTTGTTATAAATAGCAAGATTTTTCCATTCATTCGTCACTTTGATCATTCTCATTGTCGCTGCCATTTTATTTTTCCATCTAAGCTCTCACTTGAGTTTATCACATATTTTGGGTTTCCACATCATTGAGAGAGAGAGACCTGCGAAGCTAAAGCATTGAGGACAGCCAAGAACCCATCCCATTTAGGGGGATTGGTAACATAGACTTGTTTCCTTCACCAGATGTTATATAATATAAAATATCATTCTTTAAACTTGTCTTGTCCATTAGTTACTGGGAGTTATTTTTTCATTAGTTACTATTTCATTTTGTTGTTTAACAACTCTACTACATAGATATGGGTTTTTTCAGGGATTTTTTTATTGTCTATTGCAAGCCCAAAGGGTTTTATGGCCATTTATGCTTTTATGGATATATGTCATCATAGCTCAAGTAAGGTCTTTTTGGTACACTTGTCGAAATATTTTACACTAACAAATGGCGACTCCACTGTTGCAATTCATATTCTTGGGTGACCATCAACTTCATCAATGAGGGTTTTCTTCAGCTATTTTAAATCTCTTGATGTTGTTTTTAACTTTTTTTCCCTAATTCAGTCAAAATTCTAAATTCTGGATGTTTTCTGGTGTTTTACGCAGGTAACAGGTTCCATCCACATTGGAGACGACACTTTTTCCGCAACCTACCGCCTGAGAACCAAGTAGAAGAACTCACACTTTTCAACCCAAAAAGTGTGATTTCCCCGAGAAACCACACTTATCTGCTTAAAAACTGCGATTACCTCTAAAAAGGTCAGAAACTACGATCTAGATTTTTTTTTTGAGTTTTTTCTGAAATTGTTTGGGTTTGTCGAGAGCACTATTTTGGGTTGTTTGAACTCTATTTTAGCTCGTCTTAGGCCTGGATATGCTCACTTTGTCTCCTTGAAGTAGAACCAAGCCCCTTAGGGTTTCAGTACACTTCCAACTTTTTAGGAGGACTTGAGCTGAGTAGGTGGTTTGAGATTTGTAGCATTTTCAGCCATTGTTTCAGGGTCTAATCAATTATTTTAACAGATCCGTAAGATAGGCTATTTCTACATCCAAAACTCCCTCTTAAGTTTTGTTTTTCCTTTTCCCTTAGGGTCCCATTGTTTGCCCTAGGTTTTTTACCTTTAGCCTTATCTTTTGCAGCAAATTTCCCCTTTGGTTTCTTGTTGTTTTCTGCGTCATTTCCACCAGTGTCAAGTCATTAGATCCTAGTCTCATCGTCATTAGAAATCTTGGCCATTTTAGCATTTTTTGAGTCAATTTCACCCCCCATTTAGTCTGGTTATTTGAGAGCCTTATTTGGGTTGACTTTATGCACAATTGGTTATTTATTTTACTGTCATTTCAGTTTCATTTATTTTTTTTAACATTGTTTCTTTTTTAAATAATTGATTGGGCTTAATTAAAATAAACACATGGCTTTCACACACTCACACCTAAAGCGAGGAGTGCTTGGTTTACACCACCAAGCCAAGACATACACATCATAATTAATTAATCTTCCATACAGATCTATATTTATTTCTCTTCAACCTTTTTTGTGTCATTTGTGACTTGCTATCATTGTGCCCCCAAGGCGTTTGTCACGGAGAGTCCAAGTTCTTCACCATCAGTTTCCATTAGGATTTATCACTCCCCCTCGTACGGTTCGAGTTAGTCGTCCCTCGAGTCCCCATTCTGACTCTCATTATTATGGTCCATTAGGTTCTTCCTCTGATTCCACTTCTTCTCAACCTCATACAACCACCATGTCAGGCATCAATGCAGGTGTGAGAATCAAACCCGATAGTGGCTTTGGACCTAATCCTGGACTCACTTCTAGCGGAACCGCTACAAGAACCATCTCGAGCACTCCTTTCCTACATTTCATGGCAGATTTAAGCCTTCTCGATTTCATCCACTTAATCAATGAACCCATACTCCATGATGCAGGTTGGCCATCTATGCCAACTAAGCTTCCTTTCAAAATCCCTAAGTTTTAAGGAAACAGTGGAGAGGACCCCACTAATCATGTCCGCTCCTTTCATATGTGGTGCTCATCTAATTACATCACCGATGATTCCATTCATCTTCGATTGTTCCAAGACATCCTCACTTGAGAAGCTGCAAAGTGGTACGTTGACCAACCCGCCGCATATCATACCACTCTTGTGACTCTTGCTAAAGCATTTTTTCATATTTTTGTCATGAATATGTGCCAGGTAGCTTCGTCACATCAAGTGGTATCCCTTCCTCCAATTCTCTCATCTTCCATTACGATGAAGACATCATGGAAGCGTTGTCCACTCCTTATTTTCCTTGGGATGATATGCACCACTATGTGTATTTCATTCCACAACAAACCCATGACCAATATGCTGTGGAGTCTAAATACTTCATCCATAGTGAATTTGATTAGTTCTATAACCCCTTACATTGAACCCATGAATTTGATCTACATCCACCTTTTGGCCATTACATTTTCACCCGATTTTTGGACAAGAGGGCATTTCCTAACCCTCGCAATGCACTCTACCTCATGAAATTTTACACATAGCATCTCCCATTAACATGCGTGTATTTATTTTTATCATGCATTTAGATAGCTTGCATATCCCATCATCTCATTCGTTGTCTTGTGGTGCCTTTTGTATGGATCTGTCATCCACACCGTATATCAGCCATAGTGCTTGTGCAAGTCACTACTCCCAGAATCTAGCCTCGAAAGCTTGGGCCATTTTTACCACCTTGAATTTGTTAGTTCACTCCAACGATGTATGCATTGTACCTGCCAACAATATCTAGGACGAATATGATGTAGTGATAGGTTTTTTAGTCGATTCCCTTGATCATCGCATCCTTCATCTTCATGTTCATTTAGATTCCTTGCTACTTATCATGCAATTGAATGGTGTTTATCGTGTGTATAACCATGTCCTATTTCGAAAATATCTACGGGTGGAGCTTTTAGCACATGAATTTGAATCCATTACATTCATTCATGTTCCTAGAGCCCAAAATCACTTTGTAGAAGCCATTGCAAATAACATTCTAGATTGGAATTTATCACATACATTTAACACAAGACAACCATAACAACAAAATGGAAAACCACAATCATCATATACAAATATGCATATCCATATTATGTATCATCACATAAAAAACATAATTTTTTTGAGTCAACTACTCTAAATACATCCGACATTCCCATCGCATGTTACAAAAACCAAAAATGGGGCACCACATTTCCCCATCCCTAGTCACTATATGGAGGCTCCCAGGCCAATGGCTCTGCTCCATCAGCTCACAGTTCATGAAAAAATTGTCCAGCCATCGCCATGCGTCGCATGATCCCTTGCCACTTTGAGGGAAGAACAATACAATCATCAGTATACCGATCTTCCAACTCATACCATTTGTGCTTGGATACCTCGGTCAACACAACATCAAATCTGCAACAGAGATCCTCGAGTAGAGCCTCATATTTTGGTCTTTGGTGTGACATCGATCCACCCAGTTCCGTAGCCCCAGGTATTGCGACTTGTCCTACATATCCTGCTAGTTTGACCGGTGCTATATCTGAATACCAAAATTTTAGAATTAGTACCACATACATATTCTAAAAACTTTAATTGCACGAAGAAATAGAAAATTTCACTTACCATCTGGTCCCCATGCTCAGTTGGGCGGAAGTGGCAAGTCAGGATCCCCTGATAGTTCATACCACTATATAGATATTCTTCTATGTATAGTAGCATATGATCCCAATGCGCTAAAATATTTGGTTAGAACACACGCCCAACTCCCCCTCCCCCTCCTCAACATAATAGCTACCCCCAGTGGTGCATCCTGGGCTCCTGTGGGCCCCCATCATGGATCTACACATGAGGTCAGATAGTTAGGATATTCTCAAAGAAGAAATAGAATAACACTATCCCAAATGCACCATTATGGTTCACCTGTCATCTGCATAGTGATAGTTGTCATTTCACTGTCTATATCATCATCTGGGACCACCCATAGTAGGTCCCACTCAAAACAATATCCACTAACATCATCTGCCCCTAGCAATGTGATGGAATTCTTGCCTACCCAAGATCTATAGCACCACTACGACGACAACTCATGTCTCTATCCTCTCTAGATCATTGATCGTGATGGTCGTTCCCTTTGCATGAACACCCAGTCCACCATGGCGAACCACATCAACAAAATGTGTTTAGATTCCATTGTTATAAATACATTTGGCATGTCCATAACATTCTTGGGGACACCTATGCCCATATATCTTCTCACAACCCTCTTAAGGATTTAGTGCCTATGAGACTGAATGCTTGAATCCATTATTTCAAGACTTGGAACACCATGGCGCTCCAAAAAATCCTCTATCTAGGGGAATCATTCCCACCCTTTCATACCAGATCAGTCCCCTCCACCACATATGATGGTGGAAAGTATCCCATTCATGGGGGCATGATTTCCCCTTGCCACCTTCTCACTTTATTAACAGAATTCTCGGCCTAGACCCTAAATATCTAGGTATGGGAAATTATCCTTCCATTCCTTGGATAGTCCGTCCTACCAGCCTCTCTGGCGAGCCATATTTCGTAGATGCTTGATACCATATCTTCAAATATTCTACTTTATGTGATGCCATACTTACCACTTGGCCCCCATGTTTGAAATGGTAGGCGGGGATGATTCTAGGCCTTCTCTAGTATTTCATTCATGTATTCCTTTCTTACCTTGATTCTTCACTAGGAACCATCCTACCAAGAAGCATAAAGGCCACATTTAGACAAGTAAGGCCACCTACCTTAAAGTCACAGATCCCGATTCCAATGGAAATTTTTTTTGCTATGATCTCCACAAGATTTAGGGCCTTCTCCTCCTCTCCAAATTCACCACATCTCACTTAGAAAATGAATTGAAATTGGAGGGAAAACATCCTTTTATAGGAAAACCCCAGTTTTTTCGTCGCCCATTGCAACCAAACCGTAGCTTGGTTTGATGAACCATCTACACCGCTGGAAATCTCTCACCGAGCACTATAATGGGTATTTAATTTTTTTGGTAATTTGATACTTCACCAGGAAACCATTTTTTCCATAAAGTGCCACTTTACCGCCATTTAAATCGAATTTCTTCATATGAGATGTATGTACTTTGAAACCACTTTTCCTTTGTGCTTGTCACCTCCTGTGTCAATTTTCATCATGGAAAACTATTATTTTCTTGTTTTTTATAGTTCCCCTGGGCCTATCGGCCTGTGTGGCAACATCATTGAGTTATTATTGCATTCATGGAGTCTGCCCTGAGTCCCTTTATCTCATTTTGTAGTATTCCATCCATATTTCTGTCGCATTCATCACGTGTTGGCCATATTTTTCTCTAGTCATACTATCCCTTGTCCCCTTCGAATTTGATTCAGTCGCTGCCAAGTCAACCATGCTTTTTATGCTCTGACAAGGTAAATCGCCAATATGCTATTCAATATCCATTCCTTCCATCATCATCCCTGGAGTCAATCCATCAGTCACTTTACTATGATCCCTCACGCTTTAGTTGAGGATTCATCATTGCCTCACCTATGGTGGGCCCTCTTCTATCGACATCAGTACATTCATTCTAGAAGAAAGGTCTAAAGGGTGGTGTACCTTGGTTGCAGCTTCCATTCTTGTTTAGTACCTCCGATCAAGAAAATGGAATCATCATTTCCCTTTGACTTGGTTGTTTCTCATGTGCTTGGCCTCAACTCATTATCACATGATTGAGATTCATATAATTGATGGTCCAGTGATCCAATATATTGTACGAGTGATTCCTGGGGGTGTGTGAGATGTTTCGGACCTCATGAGGGGGTGGCCCTTCAGGTAGCCCCCCACATGCCCGGATGACCTTATATTATGCTATAACCTCAGAAGCATTTCTGAAGATTTTATGAGTTTGGTTCAAGTCACTTGTAGTGCCCACAACAAGCATTTCTCATTTAGATGATCCATTCAGATCTTCAAATACCTTTCCTGTTCAGCAAGGCATCTTTGGTTTTTATACCTACCCCCCCTCCCCATGTCATATGGAGGGGCATTATGTCTCATGTGCTCAGATGATATTGTATTAAGTCCTAACCCATGTTTTTCCAAGCACATTATGTATGTGGGATTCATTGTATAATTTTATGGCCCATTGATGTCAGCATGTCATGTATCATGTATTATACATTTTCTAGCTGAGTCCCACATTGTTGGGCTCACCATTATTATTTTTACTTTGTCATCTCGGCGGGCATGGGTATGCCTCCTCTGCCTCATTGAGAACATGTACTCCAACATAAAAGGAAACTTATATCACTTCATAGGTCTATCCCCCACAATTATTGTCCTCTATCGCTTCACTTCATTTATGTATCTCTCTCTCTAACTCCCCTTCGGTGTCTAGTTATTGTGTTCTTACAACATACTTCGGTCATACAATTTGCTCCTAACAATCATACGTTGGGGGGCAATCTATTATCCCAAAAAATTGATCATCTAGCCATTCCTAACTAGATGGATCAAAGTACACCACGTAAGACCAATTTTACCATAGTAAAATTTCTTTCACTATAAGAAATAATTTAATAAACCATAATTTATTAAGTTATTTCTGGTTAAAACAAGAAACACCATGAGGAATAATTAAAGAAATCATTAATTATTTTATTTTCCTCTAGGAATAATTAATTAAACCATTGTTTAAATAATATTCCTCGTCATATTTAACCCAATAATGAGAAATAATTATATAAATTGTTATTTATCTTATTTTTCTCTAGGAATAACTAATTAAATTATTATTTAGTTATTATTCCTTGTTAAATTTGACTAAATCACCTAGGAATTATTAAACAAATCATTATTTGTTTATTATTATTTAACCAAATTATTGAAATGATAAATAAATCATTTTTTTGTTTATTATTTCTAAATAAAGACATTTAACCAATTTAAATACCTTTTCCCTCCAACAAAATATAATAAAATATTCCAAGCTGTTAGATATAGTTTTTGGTTAATAATATTTTATTATTCTCCATTATACAGGATAACTCAATATTTTTTTATAAATAGGAGGTTTTTTCCATTCTTTCTTCACTATGATCATTTTCATTGTCTCTACGATATTTTTTTTTCCATCTAAGCTCCCACTTGAGTTCATCACATATTTTGGGTTTCCACATCATTCAGAGAGAGACTCATGAAGCTGAAGCATTGAGGACAACCAAGAACCCATCCCATTGAGGGGGACTGGTAATATATACTTGTTTCCTTCACGAGGTGTTATATAATAGAAAATATCATTCTTTAAACTTGTGTTTCCATCGGTTACTTGGAGTTTTTTTTTCATCAGTTACTATTTCATTTTGTTGTTTAACTACTTTTACTGCATAGATCTGGGTTTTTGCAGGAATTTTTTTTTATTGTCTTGCAGATCCGAAGGGTTTTACAACCATTTCTGTTGTTAGGGCTATATGTCATCCATAGCTTAAGTAAGTTATTTTTGGTATAGTTGGGGAAATATTTTACAATAACACCTTTCTCTGGCTTGGGTCCCCAATCGCACCCACAAAAAGCCCTCCATGTGGTTGGAAGCCTCCAACTGTATGCATAAGCCTACATCCATGCGATTGCAACCAAATGTTCCAATTCAGAGGTAGCGGTCCTATAATCTGAGCCTAAATTCTAGGTCATCCTCCATACCATTTTCCACAATTCAATGAGGCTTTCCAGAATGATAAATGACATTGAGAAAAAGCCATTCATAGAAAACTTTATCAAATATTTGACCTAACCATGCCTAACCATGATACTCATTTTGTCAAACATATGGAAAACATGTAATATACAAGTCATGAATGCATATTAAAACATAGGGTTCTGATACTTATATTAGAATAGTCAAGAATTTATAATGCCCTATCATACTAGCTACAATAACATATATTAACCCATGCATTCATTAACCATTCATCAATAAATCAAAACACATCAAGTTCCATAACCAATATACATCATATAATAAAAGAATGAACAACATAAATAGCATGATAAAATAACCATCAAATCCACATAATAACAAGTACCATTACTCAAGTAAATACAAGAGGAAAAGTTATCTTATTAACATATGCAAAATTCAACCAAGTTAGGGGCTTCCATGTACGACCCGACCATAGATTGGGATGAACCAAATCTCTCTTTCAGCCAATCACCCCCATGCCATATTCAAATCATGAATGTGGGATCCCATGGAATAAAATAAACAAACCAAACCGAGACTTCCAGATGCCAAACCACCTCAACCCTCAACAATTGATTCCACCTCACAGTCAGACATCACTAACACCAACCAGATCAGTCTCTACCCAAGATATCTAGGGCCTTAGAGTGTTTGTTACAACTATGTCTCAAGGAAATGATAACTCAACCCACATCCTTCTAGGGCTCTAGAGAAATTTTCCAACCAAGGCTCTAGTACTAGTAACTCAACCCACTAAGGGATTCAATGTGTTTATAACCAAGGCTCTAGGACTAATAACTCAACCCAAGTCGGTCCAAGGATCCAGAGCATTTGTTCCAACCAATGACTCCATGAACTAGTAACTCAGCCAATGGCCATAAGGAACCCGAGTACCAATAATAAACAACAAGTGGAAAAACCCACAATACCATGGCTATCCAAGAAATCGAAAGGTTAGAAAAAACTACAATCAATCTAGGAAATCATCCATGCCAATGATAGATCATAACCAAATAACCACATGCATATGTCATGCATGGAAAAACTAGCAAAGAAATCATACATGCAACTTGATACCTGTAAGAAATCATGTCGTAGTTTTTTATCTCATTTTTCCCTTGTGCTTTCCCACTTTCCTTTCCTTATTTCTCCAAATCCAATGAAAACTAGAGTGGTCCAAGCATGGTCCAACAATTCCCCAATATTTATCTAAGTGCACAAGAGTATGAGATAGAGAATATAATGAGAGCGTGAGAGAATAAATTAAGAAAATATAAACCAACAAAAGGTGTGAATTGATCCTTAGAAACCTTTTTATCATTGAGGCCTCTATTTTCTTCATTTTTCTTAATTTTATTTCAATTTCCTCCTCATGAAATTATGTGACCTTTCACTTTCCTTTTCTCCTATTTTACATTATTTTCATAAGTAAAATACAATTAATCCCACTTCTCCTTTGCCAATGCTTTTTCCAATTTCCAAAGCCATTTATTAATTACAAGTGATCCCCATCACTATGTTTTTCCCAACATTCAACTTGGAATATGTGTCACATGATCTTGTTTATTATTTTTATTAGTTTACATAGGAAATCAACCAGGAGTTGTTACAAACCCCTCCCCCTTCATGGAACACTATCCTTGGTGTTCAATGACACTTATAAATCAACAAAATGCATAACTCGTTGCATCATTTAAATCATCTCATATTACTGAAGACATAACCAACATATCATTAGCACTATACCACTTATTGGATATTTATAATATAGGTTGATGCATTATTTACACCCATGTGCATATATATAATTATCCAAAACACAACATCAAAACATACATCAGAATGCATCCGATCAACTAGCGAATAGATAAGGATACATAGCCCAAATCTGACCATCCATATCCCATGTAGATTCATTAGGCCCCAAAGTGCTTCCATTGCACTTTAACTTTCTCGATTACATGATCCTACAACATGATCATGTTTCACTACAAAAATCTCTAAGGTTCCAGCTGGAATTTTCCTTCTAGATCCACCTACAATAAAAACCATTCAATCACATGATAGAAACATTTAACATAATTCTTAAGGAATAACACATTGAAAACATCATGCAATTTCACTATTGGAGGTAGTGCAAGTTGTTAGGCTACTAGTCAAATCCTATTAATAATATTAAAAGGCCTGCAATACCAAGGTTGCAGCTTGCAACATGATCCAATCCTCAATAAGCTCTTCTTGGGCTTGATGTCAAAGTATACATGTTCCCCAACCTGAAACTCCTTAAACACCCTATGCTGATCTGCAAAACTCTTCTGCTTTCCCACTGCCACCTTTAGACTCTTCTTGATGACCTTCATTTCATGATCCATATTTTCCAACATGTCCAATCCAATCAATATCATGTTCACTGGATCACTCCAATTGATGGGAGTATTACAAATCTTCCCATAAAGCACCTCAAACAGACTCATCCTCAAATATTTCTGATAACCATTGTTATACACAAACTCTACCAGTGGAACTCTACCAGTGGAAGATACTCCTCCCATCTTCACTGCTAATGCATAACATACATTCTCAACATGTCCTCCAAAATCTTGTTGTCCCCTTCTGTATGTCCATCTATCTGTGGATGATAAGTTGTACTGAAGGAAAAATTTGTACCGAAACCTATAAATATCTCTTTCCAAAACCTATAAGTGAACTTACCATCTCTTTTGGACACTATCTTCCTAGGAATACCATGCAATCTCACTATCTCCTTCATGAAGAACTGGGCTACCTCACTTGCTGAATAGGTAGACTTCATTGGAATGAAGTGAGCCACCTTAGTTAACCTATCAACCATGACCATAATAGAATCATGTTTTCTAGATGTCCTTGGAAAACATGTAATGAAGTCTATTAGCAATGCAATTTTCTAAAAAATTTCAAGGTCTGGTCATCATTGTAAGTTGTGTCCTTGATCCTCTCTTGTCTCCTAACCTATGGTGGAGATCCATGAAGAGTTAAAATGTATCATTTTTCATCACTTTCTAACAAAATCCAAAAATAATTCCGAGTCTAATAGTTTACTTTTGTTATAGATTCATTAGGGTGAAGTCTCTTTAAATAAGTCTTTTAACTACTTTGAGTAGTTAAGGTCATGGGTTTAGCTTGACAAGTCTTATTTATTTACCATGATATTTTCTATCCAAGGCTATAAATGAAATGTCAGAGTCATCAGTTGTGTTAGGAATTTTCTGTAATAGATATTTTCTTTAGAAAATCTGGTTTTACAAGAAAACCCAGTGAGTAGCTATTTCCTGAAAAATTTGTACAAGGAGATAAAAGAGCCATTTATCAGGTGAAAAGATAATGCTCTTTGAATATTGAAGGTCTGCTAAAAAAAGAGGTATTACCTTGATGAATGGTGGCTATTTCTAAATGGAGGATTTATTAAAAGGAGTTGGCTATCTATATTTTCTAGTAAGGTATCTATTTTCTTCAGAAAATCTGGTTTTACAGGCAAACCTAGTAAGTAGTTATTTCTTGAAAAATTTGTACAAGGAGATAAAAGAGGCTTTACTAAAGTAAAAATATACAACTCTTTGAATATTTAAGGTCTACTAAAGCAAGAGATATTACCTTGATGAAAGGTGGCTATTTCTAATTGGAAGATTTATTAAAAGGAGTTAGCTATTTTATTTGATAAATCTAGTTAAAGCTAATGCCAAAGGTGAAGTATATCAATGTTGATTTATGAGCAGAAATTAGTTAATAATTCAATGGAGTGAAATGTTTGGTGGTTTGAGAAGTGGTATCAGAATTTAAATTATTTCAGTTTCATGTCACTCCCTCTCATCGAGATTTAGGGCATGTAGAGCTCTGTCTCCATTTACTCTTGTGACAACTACATCAAAACATTTTTTCCAGAAAAATAGTTTGTTACCTTGTGCCAGCAGTTAGGGATTTGTGGAGGGTTGTTTTTCCTTATTTAATAAAATCTTCAGAGACCACTACAGTAGAAGAACCAATTATATCCCAAATTTATTCATCTATCAGTTCTTCAGCCAAAGGGAAGAAAAAGATTCAGTAGAAAAAACAAGTACAGAAGAGAATGTCAAATAAAAGGGTAACCAAGGAAGAAGCTATCAGGATTTTTGCTGCTATACTAGATCTTTGATGATTGAATTTTCAGAACCATGAAAATACAAATAATCATGTAATTTTGTCTTATACACAGTATTTTCAAATAATATCCACCTTTTACAGAAAATATTGTTTTTACAAATAACCCAGTAAGTAGCTATTATTTTCAGATTTTGTATATGGAGAAGAAAAGCTACTTTTTGGTTCTATTCTCATAGGAATGACACTAAACATGATGAAGTGAATGTAACCTCTATAGTGATGATTTTTTTCCAAGTGTCATATAATCAAGATAACTTCTAGTTGGTTAGCCACTCCTATATTTTTGTGGATAACTATACAGACGTTCCTTTCAGTTGGTGGATTCCAGTTTTTATGGAGGAAATTTTGACAAGCTACGAGGATCATTCAGCTATATCCAGCTCCATGATGCCATGTTTCCTCTTTATTTGTATTTCAGTTTCCTTTTTAATTTTTTAGATAAAATCTACTATACGTAGAGAGTTTTAATAAATTCCCAAAAACACTTTTCCACTTTTATTAGAGGATTTTGGCAAAACTCCTATTTTGTATAAAACTATGTAATGCAAAGACGAAAGGGTTCGTTGGTTGTACATTACAGAGAATACTGTGTTACATATTTTTAATATATAATATATCAGAAGCACTCTTTAGGACTTATGAAATCTTGGTGTGTGTATTGTCTACTTATCTCGTGTATTTCCATGTCTGAGTTCTTCAGTTCTAGACTGTGATATTAATGTTGTTTCATGTTTTTTTTAGTCTCATGATATATCTATGCATGATTATCTGATTTTATTAGTCTTTCCTGCCAATATTTCTTGATATGATATGTATGGTAATTTATCCATGATCATTCCTTGTTACAGATATATACATCGAAATTTTTGTAAGTCTTGTAAAAGATTTCTTTTATTGATGAATTACCAATCTGGATGTTGTGTTATTTATTCATTCAAACAGTGTATTTCTATCCTATATATCCACTGTCCTTTTTCATATTCTCCTATCCAACAAATTACAAATTTACCCTTGCTACCACATCAAGCCCTAGTACCCTCATATGTGTGAAAGAGAGTTATCTGTTTGAAACCCTTTCAGCGAATGTAAGATTCAACCACTTTCCAATAATCAAATCCAAATAATAAAATAGACCTTGATCTTAAGATGTGTCTGGTCACACATTTTTCCCAATCCAAGTGTTTATTCCAATGCTAACATCTTTTGGTGCATCTGCCGGGAGGCGAAGGCTTGAAATGAAGTATTATCCCGAGTATCTTGTTTTAAATTGCTGATGATCAATCCTGATGGTGAAAAATAATTTGCAACTTGAAGAATATTGTGATATTTCACCTAGCGACTCCATGACATAGAATCCAGAGGTGACTCCACTGTTTTCAGATCTAGCACTCTAATGGAAGTGATCCTCACTAAAAGATATTCCTTCTGCAATTTTTCAAAGATAGATGGTTTTCCTAATCCTTTTCCAGATAGAAGTGAATGGGAATTTTCTCTTCCAAGGTTTTGTGGACATGATTGGGAAGTACCAGTAGAGTTTTTATGGGATTTTCATGATTGGATTCATAAGCTTCATTTTTTCATGAAGACGTAAAGATTAATTTGTTTAGATATTATTTGGAGGGTGCAGCCCTTGATTGGTGTAGAGATATTCCTAAAAATAACATCACTTGTCTGAAAGAGTTTGATGATGATTTTAATTCCTTTTATAAAGATAGGTATCCAGTCGACTGTTTCACTCTAGAATGTTGCTATCAGTTTGATAAGAAAGTTGAAAGTGATGATGAACAACATAGAAGTAAAGAAAACATGGTTATACCGGAAGGTATTTAGCAACCCTTTTGTTCTCATGATTTTCTTCAATCTCCTATCATTCAAGAAGACGATAAACAACATATTATTCAGCAGCATGACGAGATATTAGGTCAACATAGTGAAAACTTCATAAATCAGCCTTTGTTTGATAAATATCCTAATGATGAAGAGCAGGTGTTTATATCACCTTGTCTTAAAGTTTACAATGGTCATCCAATCTATGACAGTTATGAATCTGAATCTGAGGAAGAAGATCATGCTCAACTCATACAAATTTCCGAGGAATTATCACCTTTGCTGAGAATTGATGATAAGAAAAACAGTTATGAGCCTATTTTTGAAATGTATAAATCTGAGTTGTAGGGATACAGTGCCGAAGAAGAAATTTGTAAAAAATATGAAGAACGAGCTCTTCATCAAAGAATTGTTCTATCAGAGGAAAGCTTGTGTCATCCTATCCTTGAATTCAAAGTTGTTTTGAGTAAGTATCTTTTTTTTTAATTTTATGAACCTATTGCTGATTATATGGAGTTTAGTTTTCTGAAAGTCTCTCTTGTTATTAGTATTGGAGTACTTCTCATCCATAGAGACAAGTATGAGTCACATTTAGATATTATGTTGCATACTTTTCAGCCTTTTAGCAGTGGATGCAAAGACATGTCAAGAAATCAGTTGTTGAAAAAATTGTTTTGGAAGTTTTTACACACTTGATCAAGAGAATTTCAGCTAAATATAAGTAGGGATGTACATAATAAGTTCACCACTCAATTATTTGTTTCAATTTTAGATTACATTTTGATTTAGTTTTTAGTTATGTTGAAATAAGTTGCAGAAGATCGAATTATAGCTTATGAATCCATTACCCAATGGCTAGGCATGCTGATATTTTTGAGTTAATGAGAAAAAATGTTGTTTGGAGAAATAAAGTCCAAACAAGGCACTAAATCTACGGTCCTTGAAGCCTCACATGCTGGACTTCATCCACAATAGGAGCCAATGTTAGCACTACAATTTTTCTAAAAAAAATCAAGGTCTAGTCATCATTGTAAGTTGTGTCATTGATCCTCTCTTGTCTCCTAACCTATGGTGGAGAGCTCTAGCGAGTTAAAATGTATCATTTTTCATCACTTTATAACAAAATCCAAAAATAATTCCGAGTCTAATAGTTTATTTGTGTCATAGAGTCATTAGGGTGAAGTCTCTTTAAATAAGTCTTTTAACTACTTTGAGTAGTTAAGGTCATGGTTTTAGCTTGATAAGTCTTACTTATTCACCATGATATTCTCTATCCAAGGCTAAGGACAAAATTTCAAAGTCATCAGTTGTGTTAGGAATTTTCCATAACAATTATTTTCTTTAGAAAATCTGGTTTTACAAGCAAACACAGTAAGTAGCTATTTCTTGAAAAATCCATACAAGGAGATAAAAGAGGCATTTATTAAAGTGAAAAGATACTACTCTTTGAATATTGAAGATCTGCTAAAATAAGAGATATTACCTTGATGAAATGTGGTTATTTCTAATTAGAGTATTTATTAAAAGGAGTTGGCTATTTTATTTGTTAAAGCTAGTTAAATCTAATGCCAAAGGTGAAGTATATCAATGTTGAGTTACGAGAAGCAATTAGTTAATAATTCGATGGAGTGAAATGTTTGGTAATTTGAGAAGTGGCAGTAGAATTTAAATCATTTTAGTTTCATGTCACTCCCTCTCTCTGATATTTAGGGCATGCACAGCTCTGTCTCCATTTACTCTTGTGACAGCTACATCAAAATATTTTTCCCAACAAAACAGTTTATTACCTTGTGCCAGCAGTTAGGGCTTCGTGGAGAGTTGTTGTTACTTTTTTAAGTAAATTTTCAAAGACCACTACAGTATAAGAACCAATTTTAGCCCAAATTTATTCATCTATCAGTTCTTTAGCCAAAGGGAAGAAAAATATTCAGCAGGAAAAGCAATTACGGAATAGAAAGTAAAAAAAAGGGTATTACCAAGGCAGAAGCTATCAAGATTTTTTCTTCTATACTAGATCTCTAATGATTGAATGTTTAGAACCATGAAAATCT
This sequence comes from Pinus albicaulis, assembly GCA_034641835.2. Classification (NCBI taxonomy): domain Eukaryota; kingdom Viridiplantae; phylum Streptophyta; class Pinopsida; order Pinales; family Pinaceae; genus Pinus; species Pinus albicaulis. The sequence continues at coordinate 253,289,064 of CM076582.1, forward strand.
GAAGAATCATGTCATTTTTGGCTTATACACATTATTTTCAAATAATATCTACCTTTTACAGAAAATCGGGTTTTTACAAATAACCTAGTAAGTAGCTATTATTTTCGGATTTTGTATATGGAGAAGAAAAGCTTCTTTTTAGTTCTATTCTCACAGGAATGACACTAAACATGATGAAGTGAATGTAACCTTTGTAGTGATGAGATTTTTCCAAGTGTCATATAATCAACATAACTTCTAGTTGGTTAGAAACTCCTATATTTTTGTAGATAACTATACAGGTGTTCCTTTCAGTTGGTGGATTCCACTTTTTATGGAGGCAATTTTGACAAGCTACGAGGAGCATTCAACCACCTCTACCTAGCCAGCTCCAGCTCCCTGATGTCATGTTTCCTCTTTATTTCTATTTCAATTTCCTTTTTAATGTTTTAGATAAACTCTAATATACATAAAGAGTTGTAATAAATTCCTTAAAACAGATTTCCACTTTTATTAGAGGCTTTTGGCAGAACTCCTATTTTGTGTAAATACTGTGTAATGAAAATACATAAGGGTTCATTGGTTTTACCTTGTAAATCATACCGTGTGACATATTTTTAATATATAATATATCAAAAGCACACTTGAGGACTTATGAAAGCTTGGTTTGTGTATTTTCTACTTATCTCACGTATTTCCATATCTGAATACTTTAGTTCCAGACTGTGATATTAATGTTGTTTCATTTTTTTTGTTAGTATCACGATATATATATGCATGATTATATAATTTTATCAGTCTTTCCTAGCGAGCTTTCTTGATAAGATATGTATGGTAATTTACCCATGAGCATTCCTTGTAATAGATACCTTTAGATGTCCAACGAAATTTTTGTAAGTCTTGTAAAAGCTTCCTTTTGTTGATTCATTAGAAATATATATCTTGTGTTATTTCTTCATCCAAATAGTGGATTTCTATCCTATAGACCCACTGTCCATTTGCATATTCTCCTAGCCAACAGGTTACAATTTTACCCTTACTACCACATCAAGCCCTAATACCCTCATATGTGTGAAAGAGTGCTATCTGTTTGAAACCCTTTCAGCGAATGTAAGATTCAGCCACTTTCCAATAATCCAATTCAAATAATAAAATATCCCTTGAGCTTAAGATACGTCTGGTCAGGCACTTGTCACAATCCAAGTGTTGATTCCAGTGCTAACAAAGTCTATGAAAATGACCTCCAGTTTTCACTCTGGAATCAGAATCAAATGCAATAGAACACAGGGGTGCTTACACTCTTATTTTACCTATTGAAAATACAAACATTTGACAAAAAAAATTTCCACCTTTTTCTTCAAGTTCGATCAATGGTAGAACTTCTTAATTGTAGTCAATGTATTCTGATATCCCAGGTGACCTGAATACAACTTAATATGGAATTTACACAAGGTAATATTCTTTATATCATTTTCATCTCACACATAGATCATGTCCCTAAATCTGACCAAATCATATGTCACGAGATGATAATCCACATCCTTTTCATCTTTACCCTGCTACTGTAACATGTGCTTTAGTTGTTGGTACATGTCATCCCGTTGTCTTGTTTGTAATATACGATCATGTAAATTTGTCCCATATGAACTCATAGATGCTATTTGATTTACTTATTCTCTTCTTCTAAGATCGTTTTCAACCCTATTATTTTTACCCTTAATGTACTTGATCTCAAAGTTAAACTCACTGAGTGTAGCTAACCACCTAGCCTACGTGGCATTAATATTCAATTCATCAAAAAAGTATCTCAATCCATTATTATCACACATCAATATGAACCTCCTACAAATAATATAGTGTCTCCACATCTTCAATGCATGGATGATAGCTGCCAAATCAAGATCACGCATCAGGTAGTTATGTTCATGCTCATTCAATCACCTTAACTCGTATCATACTACATTTCCTTCTCGCATCAATACTCCACCAACTACTCCCTTGCAAGCATCTGTACATACTACAAACTCTTTATCTGGATATGAAATCTTTAGAACTGGAGAATTTGTAAGAAACTGCTTCAACTTCTCAAAACTAGCTTCACATTCCTATGTCCAATCTAATTTCATCCCTTTTCGCTGCAAGGATGTAATAGGATAGGAAATACATGAGAAGTTCCTGATGGACTACCTATAATAACCTTATAACCCCATCAATGATCTAACCTCATCCACATTTCTATGAGTTTCCCATTCCATGATAGCTCTGATATTTTCTGGATACATTGCTATACCTTCCTTGGAAACCATGTCCCAAGTAATGAACCTTATACTAAAAGAAATTGTACTTACTAGGTTTGGCATACAACTGATGTTCTCTTAGAAATTTCAATACTACTACGATGTGTTTGACATGATATTCCTGATTATTATAATATATCAATATTTCATCAATGAATACAATCATAAACATGTCCAGATAAAGAATCTACACACTATTCATAAAACACATGAAATTAGCTAAAGCATTCGTCAATCCAAAAGGAACCACAAAAAATCATTATGCTCATACCTGGTCTAGAAAGTATTCTTGTATATGTCCTCTTCTTTGATGCGTACATGATGATATCCTGATCTCAAATAAATCTTTGAGAACATTGTTGTTCCCTTCAATTGATCAAACAAGTCATCAATCTCTCGAAAAAGGAACCTGTTCTTAATCGTCACCTTGTTCAATTGGTTGGAACCAATGCATAACCTAAGAGTAACATATTTTTTCTTCACAAACAACACTAGTGCACACCAAGGTGACACACTTGACCTAATGTATCTGTTATTAATATTTTCCTTCAATTGTAACTTCAGTTCCACCAATTCTAGAGTGCTCATCATGTAGGATGCCTTTAATGTTGGTGCTACTCCCAGCATCAACACAATAGAAAATTACACTTCCTTATGAGGTAGTAACTCTGATATCTATGCTAAGAATACATCGTGAAACTGCGGAAAAAATGAATACCTCTCCAATACCTTAGCATCCTCAACATCCTTACCTTTGTCACCAGAAATATGAAATGCACACAACACACATAATTTCCTTCTACTTCGCTTGGCTTGCATATTTTTAATTATTGAGGAAATTATATGTGTTAAAATTCCAACATTAAATTATCAATCCTGGGTCATAAGACGTAGAGGCACAAGTGCAGGATCAGAGCATCTAACCTAAACTAGAGCAAGAAATCAAATTACTGTCTAAGTAAAGAATCACAATTGAAGGAAAGAGGCTTATCAAACTAAATCCAAGCCTTAATAACTACTCTATGTGGATCATAACCTGACTAATTCAACTAGTAAAGAAACCAAACAAATAATCTTCAAGCTGCTCAAAAAATAAAATATCATAACCTAAGACATACTTATCATAACTTAGGCACTCTCATTCAGTAAAAAACAACTTGAATTGAAATATACAACTTAAAAAAAAATCATTTTACTATATACTCTCACTCGCATAAATGATAATATCTACTTAAAATCAATTTAAACTAATTCAAATCTCACTTATTATTTATTACCGTATTTAAATATATGACAAATTGTTATTTAAGAAAAGAGAAATCGTTATTTGTAAGACAATATTTTAATTAATATTGATAATGAAACACACCATTCATTTCTAACATAAATGCACCATTCAACTACTAGAAAATAATCTTCTCATTGCATCATTCACTTGCTAGAAATAAACTTCTAATCACACCAAACATTTGTTGGAAAGTGAACTTCTAATGATACCAATCACTTGCTGGAAAGTAAAATTATAATTAACTCCTCAAAAGTAGCTTCTAATTACATAAATCAAATTCTCGAAAGTAAATTCTAATTACATAAATTGATTTCTACCTACATGGTCCCATTTTATAATCTATAAAACAAACTCAAAACCCATATTCCTAATTGAGATGACTATTTGAAATGAACTATTCAAACCAAAACTCTCTTTATGTACTTAAGAAATTCATAATCGACATATATGGAAATGAAAATGAATCAAATCAATAGACACTACATTATAATTTCTACAAACAAATCATCTTCAGGCCTGTTCCTATGGAAAGAAAATTATGCTATGGAAAATGAGAGAAACTCGGATTAAAGAAAATTCTGCTTTCTAGACTAAACTTCAAACTAGGACTATTTCAATCCACTGAACACACCTCACATCAGTCACACTCATTCATTGACAATATATAAAGGAAATCAGAAGTCATGTTCCTAACCGTGACCAAAAAATATTTTGAGCGCATTTAACTGAATCCTATTATGCATTGAATCACTTTGTTGATTTCCTTCATATGTATCTAACTCAAAACATGGTATTAATTTATCATTTTGGTATTAATTTATCATTCCCAATGCACAATAATTAACCCTCAAGCATCCATGACAGGTTATTTAAAACAGTTCACACAGGGATCTCTCGATTTCAAGAATTAAAATCTTAAATCAAGTTCTCAACAACTTCGTTTCTTCAAGGGAAAACACAATTAACTTAGAATCTCAACACATAATCACATACATTAACACAGTTCACACTGAAATCTTGATTTATAATCCGAAAACAAATCAACACTGAAAATTATAGATTCTATAGCTTAAATGAAGGAAATAATTTGTGTCCATGTGGTGGTGGGCCCTTTCCACTCATGGAGAAAGTTAAACTAAATCAATGCTTGGAAATAAAAGAAACCATGACACATAAAGAGGTCTTATAATGGCATCAAAATGTATTATGATTCAAAAAAAGAGTTCACATGCATACATTCCTCCAATGCTTCAAAACTTAATCAAATCAAGCCTCTAGTCTATTGTTAATCTCTCTAAATCCATATATATTCTTCTTTGTCTATGTTTCTTCCCTCAGCATACATGCAAAGCTTCAAATTTTTTACATAGATGTTGATGAAAACAAATGGATACTATTTAACATAACAACAAACTAAAATATGTCCTATCCAATTTTTTTAGAGAGCCTTTGAATAGCCCTTGGTTGGGTTCATTCTGATCGATGCGTGAATGGAGAAACTACTTCTATGCTTAGCACAAAAGCGTTTAACAAAAATCATTTAGAACCAACTCGAATTGACCTGACATGTTCAAACCATTCACAATTTTGTACTTAAGAATTCAATCTATACTTAAGAAGTAATTTGACCTTAGCTTCCTTTTGGTGATGAATGTTTCCAAACGGTTTCTAGGTTACTTGAAAGAGGGTATTTTTAACATGATCCAACTCTTTGAATGATGATATTATTCACCATTTGATCACAAATTTGATAATTTCACCTACAACACTTTTATTTTGTACTCAACCTGTAGTAACTAGTTTAAATGACTTCCCCAGATGCAGGTGACACGCTTGACACGGGTGAACAACAATTCCCAACTCACACGGACTACGGAAATCTACATTGCAAATCCCGACCTACAGCAGATCCAATTACCATTAACTCCTCGCACGCTCCTCGCAGAAATAGATATCATGCAGATCAGACGAGCCTTGTGTCACTTAACCCCGATCATCACCTCGCCCTTATCACTATCAATGTCCATGATGCATAAACTGAAATGCATCCATGCCTACCCCTTTGTGCCTGATCACCTACTTGAGCTCCACACGCACTACCATGCAAATACCATTCATTGCGTCTCTAAAAAACCTCATCCTCAATCCTATATATTTGCCCAATCTCTGCTCTTTTCCTCCCTCATCTACTCTCCACTGCATTTAGCTGTCCTCCTTCTGATATGGATGCTCATTGATTCCAATCAGTTGAGAAGCCTCAGACTTGGATTGGAGTTGCGTATCCCCCTTCTGCCTGTTTCATTTCATCCTATGCACCTATCCCCCAGCCTCTGCAGCTTCTCATGCCCCTGTGTTTCCCCTGCCACCCCTCCCAAGTGCGCAATGGCACCTAGGATGCGCCAATGCACTATTCGTGGTGGCCAGCACAGGGCTCTTCTGGGCTGTTATCATCGTAATGAGGATAACCGCCTCGAATGGATTGAAGGCTCTTCATCAAGCTCCCTAGTTAGCCATCATTCCGCTCCTGAGCAGCGAGCAGAATCCTCCAGGTACCCTACGCAAAGGGGAAGTTGAGGCCTGAGGAGGTCCACCCCCTCTCCCAGAGCTCCCTCTTTGCAGTGCATTCTGGCACCTCTGAACAGTCCTGCATAGGTGGATGAGCATACGAACATTTGGATTATGGATTCTGATGGCATTTGGATGAAAATTCCCAAAGGAGTAGATCCAAAATCCCCCATCCTATGCACTCCTGCAAATCTCCCCAAGCGTACTGCTGCTGAAGTGGAAGTTGTTGTGGAAGCGGCTGTCACGCAGGCCCCTATATGTCCCATCTACGAGGAGACTCCCCAATGTAGTGTTGATGAGAATGAATAATTTCTGCGCAGTTGTTCAGTTAGTTTTTTTTTTTTTGTCATTTGTGCCCGTTGGGCTTTACTGTTATGTTCTACTCTTTTTCTCCTAGATGTATCAATGCTACTACGCACAATGTAATGCTCATTTTCAAGTTTTGTCTGGGCCAACCCCCTCCCCCATGACAGCCCAGAAATAGTGTAACAAAGGCAGGGATTGGTTAAGCACAGCTTACCAACCTTTCTTGTAAACTATGTACTTTTATGTTTTCGAAATTAATAGATTAGCACAACTTACCAAAAAACAAAACTAGTTTAAATGACTTGTGAAGAACTTCGACGATGAAACCCTGTGAAAAATGAACTTAGAAAAAACATCATTAGAAAATCATGACTAAATCATCTCTAATCATAAAAAATATAAGAAAACTAATGATAATCAACCACGAGGCGTAAGTCAGGAATTAGCGACAAGTGATGAATTAGGATGTTAAATGGTTATAAGAGTGTAGGAATATAGGTTATGAATAACGGTTTTGTATGATGGAAAAAATGGGTATATTCGAGGACCAACATTGCCCTATGCCTGAGGGTTTTCATGTCCTCATGCAAAAAAATATCTTGCTCATTAAAAAATTATTGACATTGTTTCTAGATTCTGGTTCTTGAGGGACAACATTGCTTGAATATTTTGAGGTGTTGGTTCTTGTGGAGAAGTATTGCTTGAATATTAGGAGTTGATGGTTCTTCTGGAGAAACACTCTTCATACTTAATATGTCACACTAATTTACCGAGAAATACTAATTGATGAAAAGAAAGGGATGGTTGAGGACAAGATGATGGATGAAATGAGGTGGTGATGGAGATGGTGAATGGGTGCTTGCATACTATGTCTTCGTAAGACCAATGTCTATAGGTGGTTTCCTTTATAATTTCATTTTAATAATCACTTCATCCTATGAATACAATTCTTGGAGAAGACACTATAGAAACTCATTTTATTAATTCACCATAAGCATTTTTATTTTAACATGGTATTGTAATTAGAGTATATGTGTAATTGATGGAAGGAAATAGAAGGATAATGGTTTATGAAAGATGAAATGCGCGGAGTGAGAAGTGGTGAATTGTTAATATTATTTAACCTTATAATGAATTATATAATTATAAGCCAAATTTACCTCAATTTTACCTTTGGTGTTTGATGTGCCCGGTGCTACAAGATGAAGTGGAGGATGGAATGGCTAGAGCTGATATGATTGTTGATATGATCTACTAAAGGATGAAATGAAGGCTGAAGAATGAAGTACCCTTCTCCCCCATTCCTTAGGATTCGTTTGTCCCCAAACAATTGAGGAAAGGTGACGACTGTTGCAAATGAATTTGGAATGTTGATACAAAAAAAAAACCATATTGCTGCAAATATGTGTTGAGAACACAAAAACATATAGTCTTCAACTGCTACACACCCATGTGTAATATTGCTTATGTGAATAAATGGTTTCGATGGAAAACATAAGAAATAATAATTTGATAACCGACCATTGAGGATGTCATTAAAAAATGTGAGATATCCTACCTTTGATGTCAATGGGAATCAAGGCATGAGGTACATTCTACTAGACATGAATAGATTTTTCGAAATCGAATGGACTGTAGAATTCATCCACGAAGAAACATTGATGTATCTCCTTAGTAGATGGAAATAATACATGTGATTAAGGCATGTAGGCTCCTAGGTACCTCATCTAACCCTAACCTTGATCCCAGATAATGTGTTGATGTCGATGGGACAAGGCTTGTTGGCAGGTGGGCCTTAAGGAATCCCACATCAACAAACTTGAGTACAAACATAATGACTTGAAAGATACATGATTTGAAGAACTCATACAAATTCAAAAACTTTATTGGGAACCTTTCCAACCAGTTACCTAGTTTTCAAGCAAAGTCCATGTCCAGTTGCGCCATCCAAGCTGGTTTTCACAAAAGGACTTATTTTTCTCTTTACTATTTTCATTTATTTATTTATTACAATAATAAATTTCCTACTACACTGAAGAAAACATTTCCTCCTTCAAGTGAAAGAGATATTCCAATGAAGCCATATGTGGATCAGGTACAAAGATATATTCATGCTCAGATTTAACATATAAAACTTAGACTGTACACAAGCATGAAAAATCAACGGCGATAAAGATATGTGATGCAAAGAGTATTTGAAGATGATTTTGGTGCTTTGACCAGATTTTGATCTGGAACCAATGCTTGATATAAGCCTGGTGGCATTGGCCCATTTATTCATTTGGACCACTCTAAAATTCCTCCTTGGTCATGCCAGGATGTAATATTCCCAATTAGCCCAAGCTAATGGGAATCTTCATTTTTATTTACTTTCCTCTTTCATGACTAAATTTGTAAAGGAGGATAATAAAAACTCCTAAAACAGTGAATAAATCAATGCCCCATGTGAACAAGGCTAAATTTGGGCTATGTAAATAAAACACCCTCATGTGTGAAAGGGATTGAGATATTTGACTGGGTCAACCATGACCAAATCAACAATGTTGTCTAGATATAGTGAACCTCCTTGATGCATAGCGTAGTTTTAGTTGGAGGCTACACATGTGAATGAGGCTAAATCATTGAGATGGTTTAGGGTTTGGCAGGATTTCTATCTTATAAAAGGAAGAGGAGGACAACAAGAGAAGGGTTGTTGATGAACATATTATTTCTGAAGATTGTGTCTATTTAAACATTTCTTATTCTCTTGGCTATTTAGCATAGAATAGTGTTGTTTAGCACTGGGTGTTCCTGATCAGGAATCCCACCTCTTCCATTGAGTAGCTCTTGGAGGAGTCTTGCATTTCTTGTCCACTATCAGGAATTTTTCCAATCTTCTTCTTCCAACTACAATGCAGATCCTATTGAGGGTTTGATTGTCTTTGTAAGCTGCAGAAAGTGGAGGATAGATCTACTCAGATTTAGGCCATTATAGTGCCTTTTTTTAGTGGGAAAGCCTTCTATCCCCCTGGCAAGAGAGTATTGGATCATGGGAGCTTCAGATCTACACCTTGGCATCATGCCAAACTGTCCTTAAAGCCTACAATGCAGTCCATCTTCCTATATTTCATTATTTGCAAGTGTAAATTTGTAGGGAGTTTTGGCACACTTTGGGAGACAGATCTCTAGTGTTGGGAATTTTCCCTTCGCTATGGTGATCCGTTGATTATAGATCTAATCCATGTTATATTTAGATCTGATCTAAATACTCTTGTATTTTCTTCAGAATTTCTGAATCATTCTGTAGATCTGTTGCATTAGATCTCAGATCTATTCCATGTACTTCATGCACTTCATGTTCTGCTGAAAATCCCAAGGGGAATTTGTAGAGGAGCCTTTCTAGTGTACAAATCTGATCTAGATCTAAAATTTTGTACGCAGATCTGCTCTAGATCTGAAGTGTAATATATAGCTATTATCAACCAATAAAATAACGTTTTCAATCTTGTTCAGTCACATTCTATGGTTGCAGCAACTCATTCTTGAGGATTTCTTCATGGAAATTATTCTATTTTCCGTTCTATAATGTATGGGCTTCAATGTAACTCTGGTTTACTAATGCAAATGAAATTATTGAGCCTCCATATTGGCCTCCTACTACTGTTCAATTAAACTGCGTTATTTTACTGCAGTATTGTTTGCATATTGCTGCAGTCCCATTCTTGGGTATTTTTCAGCCATACTAGGTGTGGGAGACTTGTTTACCTCACCTAGAATGATTTTTTTCTGATCTCCTCTTGGATTTAGATGTAATATTGTCAGATATAAGGGATATAAGTGTTGATTTTGATTTTTTTAGCATACATTTCTGAAAATTTCGTTTTTCAGGCATGCATTGCTAAATAGTCCCTTTTGGGGATATTACAGTGGTATCGGAGCAATCATCTTGGCACAACCTGTGATTTCTTAAAGAGCCAATATGTCTTTTCATGAAAAGAAGAGACTGAAGAAAAACATGGATTACACTAAAGACAAAGAAGACAAGGGTCCAAACCCTTTATCTAGAAGAATGAAAGGGAAGGAGTTCTCAAAAACTCTGTTCCAAACTGTGCATGAGCTGAAGAATGAAATCAGGGGAATGAGGAAAGAAAGACATGCAGATCCTTTGGAGATATTTACTCATGAAGCAAGCCCTAGTTCTCCATATTATGTGTGTGAGCATTCAGCCACACAATTAGATCTACAACGTTGTAGCATGCCTACATTTCTAGCAAGAGAAGAAGCAGAAGGAGAGACACCAAAAGAGGAGACTCTTGGTGACTATCTCCAAGAATATGAATCTCAGTCTAAAAGATTCAAAGAGCATATAAGCTTCCCATATTTTTTTCAACTCAAATAAGAAAGAAGTTCTAGCGGAGACATGAGAAGAAGAAGGTGCATGAAACCCACTTTGGGTAGGGCTTTTCTACCTACATTTGATGGATCACCTGAGAGCTCAGCCAAGTCTTGGGAAAAGAAGTTGGACACATATTTTCATCTGCATCAAGTTTCAGAAGAAGAAGCCATAAGAGTAGCAACGATGCACCTCCAAGGTAAGGCTTATGCCTAGTGGTTATTTGAATCTTCTTCATTAAGAAATGTAAACATCTCTACTTATGCAAAATTCACTAGGAGGTTAGTGAAAATATTTGATTTTAAGCCATCTGAAATCCCTTTGGGTCAGAAAACTAAGCCCAAGAATTCAAAACCTTTGCATGAGATGGGAAGATCCATTAAGATAACTCCATTTCATAATATTGTTGAAAGGGTTAAAGATATGCTACATGATTTTCCAAGGGCAAAGGCCCCACTTCAGCAAGAATATTCTTCTCAAAAAGAAGACATGAGTGTTCCTTTTTCAAGAAGAGATCAAGAGGAAGTATCTCCTATTGATGAGGCATGCTTCATTGATGAGAAGGAGAAACAAGGAGAGCTGAAAGGTTCCTCCAACGTTGTGACAGCAAGAGGAGATCTATTTGAATTGAGAAATGGAGATGAAGCCATTGCTTCCACTAAGAGGGCTCTTGTACCTTTGCAAGAGGACCCCAAGGATCTTTCACAAGAAGAGGATGATAAGCATGCGTCTATGATGGTAGAAAATGAGACAAAACTACATAGGGATTTTTTTCCAACATTGCATTCAATTTTGTGAACACACACTATGACAGATCAATCCTTTGTGATCAAGACTCTTGACACCAAGGAGATGATGGGTGTTCATGAGTTAAATACATCTAAAGGGAGCAACTTAAACTGTTAAATCTTGCATAAGGTGGGTGAAGGAGAGAAAATTAAGGATCACAACACTGATATGATCGGAGGTGATCCTCTATTACATGAAGAAGAAGATGTGGAAGTTACTCCACTCAAAGACACGCTTACATCTATAAGAGCGATGCCCCATTGTCATGATATTTCCACACAAAAATCAGAGGTGAATTTGCGCAGTGGAAGTAGTCATAATAGGTTCCCATATGTTATTAACATTGGAATGAGCCATGAGACATCATTATCTTGTGGTTTACCACCTAGGAGGCCACCAGATTTGGATTTGGTGAAAGATGTTTCATGCATTGATGCCCCATTCATAGATCCAGGGAGGAAGGGAGCACTATAAGACCATACTACAACACTGAGAGTATGGGGAAGGCCCAAGGAGAGGGAAAGTATTTTTCCCTTAAC